>JAOTRR010000059.1:12145843-12156712 GCA_028570945.1 Gogo arcuatus
TGTCAGAAAAGTGGGGGTGTGCTTATAGGGGCAGGTGTGCTAATTAGGTCGAATATGGTAGTTTTGTCTAGTTGAAAATCCCTGGGGCTACTGCCATGTGTAATGAGTTTTGTGCTTTTCAGCAGAATGTCCTGAAGAGCATTGATATACAGTGCTGTGTGCTTGTTTATCATGCTGATGTGTAAATACATCCATCAAGAAAAATGGATTGGTTTTTTAATAAATATTTTCATGTGTTGAGGTGCTTTGGGTTTACATCAGAAAGTTTCCTTTTCCTTTGCTGCATTTCATTTTCCTTTAAGGAGTTAATCAGATGCAGTATTTGAGTGCAGGCCAGTCCACAGTTTACTGTTTATCTTGAGTAAAAACTGGAGCTCTCCTGCAAATCTCGTCAGTAGCATTAGGTTCAAGAGAACCATCATATATTGAATCGAGCTTTAGCTGAAATTGTGTACCTCTGTTGTCTATCTGGTTTGTTATGCTCGTGTCTGAGTATAGGAGTGCATGTCTGGTTAAAATTCATGTATGCATTTCTAACAGGAAATGTCAGAGCGTCTGAGCAGCCCAACACACGCACACCCCAAAGAGAGGGAAAAGGGGTGCATGAGTACAAGACAAAAATGAGACTGAGGGAGGAAATGAAAAGAATTCAATGCTTTCTAACTCTAAATACAGCTTTGTGGAAATGCTGTCAGTATTTCGTGATTGTCATTTCAACAGCAGACTGATGCAAACTAGGGGGTGTGTGTGTGGCCAAATATAGTATACACATTGATGCCTTGTTAGCTAACCTACAGTGATGTATTCTGGGAATATGTTTATTCCTCTTCTGGGAGCTCAGTTATCTCAGTAGAGTGTGTTTGTTTAGTATGTTGAGACATGCTGTGGATGCTCGTGTTTGTGCGTTTTTGCCCTTGTCATAATCTACCCAAGGCCTCGAAAGAAAACATTTAGAAAAATGCCCTGTTTGAGGCAGAAGTTACTGAATTCCTTGTTATTCATAGAATGAACCTTGCACTGTATGTTTGTGTTCCAACTCACCTTTTTTGTGTGTCCAGCTTTCAGTCTGGATGCAGAGCAGCCGGATTATGACCTGGACTCTGAGGATGAGGCATTTGTGAACAGGCTGAAGAAAAAAATGGAGGTGGGGGTATTGCAGTTCGAGCAAATGATTGACCGGCTAGAGAAAGGCAGTGGCCAGCAGGTATCACCATTTGTAACATCTTGCAATAAACTCCAGGACTTCATATTTGAGATCAGAAATTAAACATTCATTGTAGATTGAAGATCACAGTCCCAGTCATTGTGTTCTATTTAATTGAAAGTTCTTAATGTCTGCTTGGTTGCTACCTATGGTAAATTTTGAAAGACCTGAAGAATGCTCCGTAGATATTTTTTATTATTTTTTATTTGGAAATAAAATGTATTTTTTGTGGAAAAAGAGAACTAATTGTTATTGCTTGGTGAAATCCCTAAGTACATATCCCATGTCACTGGCTTTTCAGCTGGTGACTTTGCAGGAAGCGAAGCTCTTGCTTAAGGAGGATGATGAGTTGATCAGGGAGGTGTTTGAATACTGGAGCAGAAAGAGGAAATCATGTAAAACTGGATCACTCGTGCCGGTAGTCAAGCAGGAGAAGAGAGAGTGCTCCAGCACCAGTGACCCCTATGTGGCCTTTAGGCGCAGGACTGAGAAAATGCAGACCAGGAAGGTGAGTGCCCTGAAATTACTTAGTCTTTATGTTAAATGAAAAGTATAGTCCTATTTAATCTAAATGGTGTAGTCTGTTAATAAAAGGTATCCTAAACCTTTGTTCTGTACTTCACTGTGTATGAAAAGTAAGGACTCAAAATTGCCCTGCATCTTCCTGAATGTCTTGCCTAAGCCTGCATTTCAGGATGTCAAAACTATAGACCTATAAAACTTTTTAAAACAATTTTTAAAGCTCCTCAGTCCAAAAGTATGCACATCGATGAATAATTCCCCCCCCCCCCGGTTGTTTATAACAGAACCGTAAGAATGACGAAGCATCATATGAGAAGATGCTGAAACTGAGGAGAGACCTGAGTAGAGCAGTCACCATTCTGGAGATGATCAAGAAACGTGAGAAGAGCAAGAGAGAGCTGCTGCACCTCACACTGGAGATCGTGGAGAAGAGGTATGATACTAAAATACTAGATAGCATATTTGGTTTTTCATGTTTCTAAACAAATGATGGTACAGGGAGCATCACACTTGAACACACTACCAGTAAGAGTGATCTTAACTTTACAGTGTGTTCAGGAAACTAGGTCTAATTGCTGAATTTAAAAAAGGACTTTGGTTAGTAGACTTTTTCCTCCAGTGTTCATCCAGAGTTTTAATGGACTCTTCCATAGCTCACACAGATCCTGATTAAATATTTTCAGTAACTTCATATTAACAGTAACTTCAGCTATTAATTACTGCTCTGGTGTAGCATGCGGGTATAAGTGTAATAAGAGGAAGTGTTAATATTTCATAAGCTCTGTATTAATAAGCTCAGCCTTGACCACAAAAGCACATAAGTTACAAGCTTTATGATTGAGTTTCTAATGTAGCACATCATGTTTGTGTGTCTGACAAAGTCACCAAAAAGTTGGCCAACTTTTCTGCTTAAGCTGTGGTCTTTTCCCACTGCATGAGATGTATCTGGCTAGTGTCTGCATTTTCTCTTGGCATGTTTAACCACAAGGTGACTGTGTAGTAAACAAAGTTTTATGTCTGCTTTGCAGTACACTTTGTTTTGCCTGGTTTCCTTAATGTTTTCAGGTAATCTGTTCCTGATACTGAAAAGATAGTCTGTCATCCATGCACACTAATTAATCTGCCTAAAAAGTATGAAATGCTTTATAGACAACCGGGACATGCTTCTGCTGGTATGTGTATTGTGGCAGGATTCAGAAGCACTGTACTTGGTGTCATGCCAGACAGCACTAACTAGCCCAGAAACCCAAACTGCTTGTGCTGGGCTCTCAGGATAATTTGTCACTTGCTTAACTGCTCTAGGCCAAAGTTAAGAATGTGCAAACCAATTCAAGGTCATTTGATTGCTACAGATTACTTTGATTTGTACTTTTTCACTTAGATTAGGGAGCCTCAAAACCTAAGCATTTCAGTTTTTATCTAGAACTGAAAATGTAAGATAGAATTCAATGAGCATGTTTGTGCACACTTGACATACAAGTCATTAACGTTTAATATAATAGTGATGTCTGGTCATAAGTGGGCAAGACATTGCCTTCTAATAGGATTGAGACTAGGACTTAACCCCACAGATTATGATGTACTGCTTTTTTTTGTACTGTATAGTAAAGCAGTATGAGTGTTTGGATTCAGCCTAGCTCTCTGTGTATCCCCCAGGAACAGTATGCCTGACTTTGGTGCTGATATTATGGCAGAGGCACTGGCCATGGCCAAGCCCATTTACAAGATTCCCATCATTCCCTTACCTAGCAGCAGCCAGTACCGCCACCAGGACCATGTTGAGCTTAAGGACTATAGGGCTAAGGTGAGGGTTTCTCTGATAACTAACACAAGCCTGGGCTAATTAATGGATATTGCAGCATCTTTGAAGTAAATGTCTAGATCCAAGAATCATAATTCCATAGTTCAGAATTAACAGATTGAGAATTTCTTGATATTTTGCTATAAAAAAAAACAAAAGGTTTTTGTGCCTCTTTTTTTTTTTTTTTTTTTTTTTTTTTTTTTTTTTTTAATAATGAATAAATTGGTCTATTACTTAGCCTGAGAAGGCTGAGGTAGTCCGGACAAAGAGGAAGTATGAGAAAAAGCCCAAGATCCAGCCATTCTCCACTCCCCAGCAGTCTGGTTCCCACCTATTCAACCTCAAAGACCTCAACCAGTATGACTTTCCCAGCTCAGATGAAGATCCTTTCTCACAGGTATGAACATGGGCTTATACACAGTGTATGCATACTTGCTTGAAGTTTCTACATGTTTTCTTTAAGACATCTTCATGAACCTTTGTGCTACCCGTTTTCCTCTGAACATGCACTAACTGTTTTGTTTGTTTGTTTTATTGTTTATACTGATCTACCCACCCACCCCATTTGTGTAGATGCATTCTGGGTCGTCAGAGGCTGAGGAAGAGAATGACCCTGATGGAGCTTTTGCTTTCAGAAGGAAAGCAGGCTGTGTTTACCACTCCGTATGTCCCCTTCTCCTCCACCTTTTTGTTAGTTCTTTAATCTTTTGTCAAGGCTGTTTTCCTGTTGATATTTGAAAATTGTTGATAAACTAATTCATCTCATGTATTGATATCACTTAAAATAACCTGTTTACATCCGTCTCTCCTCAGGCTCGTTTGGATCAGAGGGGAGGCTGGCCATGGTCTTATGAGGGTGGATCATGTGATCCACGATTCCGATATTCTGTCACCAGCCTTTCAGCGCCACGCCGCTGTCTGGGGTTGGCACGACGTCGGGTGGGACGAGGTGGCAGGCAAGTCTCTGAAACAAGTGGTGCATTTCCACTGCCTTTTAGAAACTTTTTCAAAAACATGCATACAGTGGTATGCTGCTCATAGGGGGGGGAGATCTGGTGCTAAAAGCTCTGAGAGAAATATTTACACCATGTTCATATAATAAAGCAGAAAAGATGAACATTTATTGCAGTTTTGGTCCCAACCTCCTGTTTGTGTTGGTGCTGTACTTTTGCCACATGTTAAAATGTCATGTCACATTATTTTATGTAATGGTCCTGCAGTGTGGTGGAAATGCAAACTTAAACTTGTCATTGAACGATGTTTCTAGTTCAGGAGAGTGCCAGAACCTTTTGCTAACTCAATAAGGGCTTCTGTCCAAATGTGTAATACCTGTGTCTGTGATGTGCAGAGTGCTCCTGGACCGGGCCCACTCGGATCTAGACAGCATTTTCCACAGTCTAGATTTCCCCACAGAAGGAGATTTGGCAGCTTCTGCATCTCCTCCTCTCCCAGAGAGCTCCTCTTATAGCAGTACCTCCTTCCCCACCTCGTCATCACAGACTTCTACTTCCTCACCTGACCTGAGGCAAATCCTACAAAACATTAAGACCTGCCGCTGGAGACACTTTAAACCACGGACACTAAAAAAACAATCGGACATGAGAGGTAGCTTGTCCCAGTGTGGTCCAAGAGGCTTCAGTCGTTCCTTAACCACGGCGTTAGGATCAGGCATTAACACACACAGAGGAGCTGCTACCATAAGTTCTTCACTGGGTGAGTTTGTATGTATGTACTCTCATACACAGGCTCAACACCTGTTCGTTTCCTTTGCACCTTTCTTGGAGAAGTAAATCATAATAAATTTGAGAAATGTACAGTCATGATAGAGTTTTGGTTCTGAGCTTTCAAGACAGTGCATAATGATAGGACATTAAATTGGTGGTATAAAAACCACATTTTCTCATTTGTAGCATTCTTAAACTCCTTTGACTCAGTATGTGGGCATAATTGGAGAGGAGGAGTGTGTGTAGGAAATTAATTTGTGCAAATTGTCTGCTTGGTCATGCTGTCATACCTTGAGAGGCCATGACTAGCAACCTCACTTCTTTCTTTTAAGTGTGTTGTATATTCACACCCACATCAGTATTGTGAGTTATTGGTATATGAAAAATGGAAGTCGGAATAGTTTGATTATGAATGTGAAAAGGAAAGAGGAAAACAGATGATGCTTGTGGGTTTTATCCCTATCCCAGCAGCACAAGCTCAAGTCTTGATTTCACTTTGAACATGAACCTCAGTTAAGGAGTGTATTATAAAAGCATTTTATGTAAGATTGACTGCAATCAACCAGATGCTAATGCTGATGGGGTTAAAGGGCTCTGTTTCCACTTTTATGAGTTGTTGTGTGAAAAGTGCAGGGAGAGTTTAAAGTTCCTCAGGTAAAAGACGTACTCTCAAAGTGAATGGTTTTGTATTTGTCCACATGGTTAAGCTAATAGATGTTAGAAAGCTGTTGCTCTGTGTTTAATTAGATCTCAGCTGTTTATGCTTGATTTTAAAAATAAGAGCACAGCATCATTGTGATGCTTCCTATAAATTGTGTGGTGGCAAGTTTAGTTTAATACAGCTTTGACATAATGTGCTGTTTTAAATACTTTTTTTTTTTTTATGCATTGCACATGCATAATGAAGCAGCTGGTCTACTAGATGGATAATGCACAGACAGACTGGTAGCAATTAAGGGGATAGGAGGGTGAACAGACATGCTGGATAAATACTTTGATGGCAATATTTATGCTTTGTGCTAATGATTTGTCATGTTTGTGTTTCAGTGTTCACAGCAGAACAGTTCCAAGAGCACCAGGAACAGCTGGCTCTCATGCAGAAACAACAGCTGGAGCAGATCCAACAGCAGGCCAGTGATGTATCCAACAACACACAGGTGTGTGTAAGTAAAAGACTGATGTTGGGTAGACATTTGCATTTCTTTTTCATGTCATAACGTTTTTATTTTTAGTCTCTAGTTTCTGCGTCTAAGACACTGGATTCAGCCAGTGCCCAGTTCGCAGCTTCTGCTCTGGTCACCTCTGATCAGCTGTTGACCTTAAAAGTTAAAGAGGATGGTGTTGTAGGAAGTGGAGTCAATGGCATCCTCCAGGCCTCAGGTGAGAAGAATGGATAGACATTTCTGGAATTTTATTTAGTCAACATTGCCCCCAAAAAACAGCAATGAAATCTTATTTGATTATATATTCATATTAGTTATTACAGTAATACAGTACCAGTCAAAAGTTTGGACGACTCCATAGTAATGTGTCCACACTTTTGACTGGTACTGTATATTGGCATACATGTGTTGAGTAGTCACTAACATGGACAGGTCAGTGTGGATTATGTTTAAAGTTAGCACAATATGGAAGGGGCACAGAGCATATTTTGGTGTGGACAAAAGTAACAAAAACTGATTAGGGTAGCATATGCTACCCAAATATAGCAATTGCTGCTCTCACTACTACCCTGACCCACCTTCATTCTGGTTTTCATGTTAAAGGTTTGTTAAGAAGCACAGTATACAAAAAGTGGTTGGTTGGGCAAATTGTCACAAGTTCATAAATGAGATTTGAATGCAACTAGGAACATTTCTTGTGGTGTTTTCACTCCCCACCCCCTTCAGACAGAACAGATTTAGCATAAATTGGATTTTAGCAGCCTGTTCAAACAAAACCACACATCTGTTGTCTGTTCTTTACTACGTCTCTTAGTAATTTTATCATTATCTTATTTTGTTGACTGTGTTAATTCTATTCCAGGAGTTTACAAGGGCTTACAACACACTTCTACATCTGCTTCAGTGCTTACAAGCCCATCATCAGTGACTATGACCTCTGCTCCAGCTAGCTTACCTGCTTCTAACAGTACAAACTCCACCACTTCTATCCACAATACACACAATCCACTCAGTAGTCATGGGAACAGTACTGCCAACTCTGCCCCTCAGCTTCTGATTGGCAACAATCTGTGTCTGAGCGTTGCCACGCCCCAGATCGCCAGTCTCAACTCTCGTCATCTGCCCAGAAGTCTCGGTGGAGTGCCGCCTGCTGCCTTAAAACTCGCAGCCGCTGCTAGCAATTGTCAACTTCCCAAAGTCACCACCGGGTGAGCGTCCATCCACAGCGCATGATTTGTTTCAGTCATAAAGTTTTATTTTAGCATTTAAATTGCCGGAGTAATAAACACTTAAAAATATTGATTGTGTGTTTGTCCTTTTTCTCAGGGAGAATCATGAGCAAGAAAAGCAGTCCCTCAACAGTATAGGGGAAAACACGGTTGCTATGGAGGTGACGTAGTAACCGTTGCCTGGGCGATCTTTTCTCTGCCCACTACGTTCTTTTGGTGCTGTGCACCAATCACGTTTGAGAATGCAAAGAGACATCTGGTTTCCACAGCAACTGTCAGGCCTTGACAGTAAATCTCATCTTTTTTCCCCTTTTTAATATATATATTCATTGTTAGAGAAAATTCATATGTAAATTATGAATATGGCAAATATTCAATGTACAGTAACTGCATATTTGTATAAAAAAAAAAATCCCTCCTCCACCCCACCAAAATCTTGTATATATGTTACTTGAATCCAGATTTGTTCATTTGTGATGTTTTGCACTTGGGAAATAAGGAATTAAAAAATAAAATAAATAAGCAGAAGGGGAGGAAAAATAATGCTGAGAGTGAGCGTGAGGCGTGTTCTGTGCGAGAGTCCTGAGTCATTGCATTGTGCATGGTGAGGAAACCTGCTGTTTTACCTATTTATTGTGCTGTGTTTACACTTCTTTTTCCATGAACACTGTACCGTCATTTGTTCCTGTGTTGTAGGTGTTTGGGTAGCTACAGTTGTGTGGTTTTGTTTTTTGATGAATTTTTGCAAATCATGAGTGCAACTTTTTTTGTTTTTTGTTTTTTTGTTTTTTTAATATAAATGCATCCTGTTGTCTTTTAAATTGTTTATTCCCCTTTGTGCTCCGTTTCCTGTTGGTTTTGTTTAGAACGGGTTTTGTGGGTTTGTCACTCAGAGGGTTTGGGCATGTTGGCTGGGGTGGTGTGTAGGAATCTTCCATTTAACCAATCATCCAAAAACAGTTGATAGACAGGTCATGAAGTCTTCATGTGGAAGCATCTGTGGTTTCCACCTCAACTAAGCACTGTTTTGATTTTTGTTGTTGACTTAAGTAATGATTATTGCTGCTTTTGTATAATTTCAGTTCCTTTTTCATACTCGAATAGCTTCCCCACCTCCCATAAGTTTCTTTGTATAAGAGACAATTATTTTTGTATTTTTTTTTTTTTTTTTTTTTTTTTTTTTGTTTGTTTCTGTTCTTGTGGTGAAGCAACTTTGTGCTTCATATGGTGGAAGACTTTGTCCTTGTCAGTACCTGTGTCGTTATTTCAGCTGAGCGACACATGAGATATAGGAGCGGGCAAAGTCATCCAGCTCCAACAGACTCCAGACTCTTTCATTTCCTAAAACCACAAGTTGAAAAGGTGTGCCTTCCTTTGGGAATATGCTTCTTCATCTCTTCCGTGAAGAGGATGGCTCTCGGGCAAGGCTGCAGTTCTGTGGTCCTGTGTTGTCCAGAGCCCGGATCTCAATACTCAATCCACTGGCTGAACTGAACCACCATCTAGTCCAACCTGGTGGCTGACAGAATTAAACTATTGAGAGAAAAAAAATCATATTGAAAATCAAGAGGGGAAAAGATGAGACCATTCATACAGAAATCTGATAATAAAGCCCAGGTTATTATATGTGATAAGAGATCTTTGTGTGACTTTGTTCAAACAATGAGTGAATGAATGAATGATTTTTGGTAGTTGCCTTAATACTTACATTTTTAATCTTGTAGCACAATAGTTTTCCCCACATACACAATTTATTCATTCGTCTTCAGTAACTGCTTTATCCTGGTCTGGTGTGTGGCAATCCATCGTAGACATCCCCAGAGCAGAATGGGTTTTTTGGAGGAAGCTTGCATATTTGGAGCAAGCCCACACAGACCGTAAGCTGGAGCCTGTGTCTTAAAACGAGTGCAGCTTGGGTTTCTGACCAAGTGTCCAATACTGCTGTTAACACATCTTGATGCTTATTAACAACTTTCTCTGATGAGGATCTTTTATATTATGAGGCATGTTTAATCCCTGTGTACATGCACATGAAAGGATGATGGTTGCATTGAACACATGAAAAACAGGAAGCAATGAATCTGACAAAAACAGCATTCTGAAATTACTAAGTTATTCTTTGGACATTTATGAGCCATTTAGTGAACATGTTCATGACTACCTTATCTCAATTTTGTGTGTGCTACAAGAGAGAGATGGTGGTGGTGATGCATTAGAAAATCTGTATATTTACTATGAAATAACAATTGGGGAAATTGTAATCCTGGCAACATGCTTTTCACAATTTATCTTCCTAAAACAAACTTTCAAAGAATGGTCATTATTCCCACGGTGACAGTAGCTTATGTCAAGGAAGAAGTGTCATTTTCCTAACAGCTGATTTGGTCCAAGACCTGTTTAGTCCTGAACATCCCCCGATCATGTTAGCTGTGCAGCATGTTACCATGGTGATGTACCCCAGTAAAATTTGAGCCACCATTGTGGAAACAGAAAATTCTGTGTAAGGCCTAACTAAGCTCAGAGATAACTAGTTAACCAATATTTGGTTTTGTGAGATAAGACCTAGAGCTCAGGATAGAACCCTGGACCAGCAGCACTACCTGTTGTGCAACTGTACCACCGCCACACTGAATTAACAAATTAAACATTAAATAAATACAGATTTCCTCATGTCAAAATAGCACTGCTGATAAAAGCTGTCTCTAAAGTAGCAGTCTAATTACTTTCTCAGTTTTTATTGAGTTGAAATGTAAACTGCCTGGAAGGCAGAATGGAACAATCACTGGAACTAAGTCATCTTCCTCCTGCCTAAATTGAATAGTTACCCCACCTGTCCCTGAGTCTGTTTCTTCCCCACTTCAGCTACCTGCCTGCTTTGCTTCTTCCTGTTCAAATCTTCTCATCTCGTATGGATGGGTAGGACTTGTTAGCAGTCATCAATTGTAAAGGATCTGCAACTAAATACAGCTTCCAGACATTAAGTATAATATAGGATGGTATGAAGAGGCGTCAAAGGCTTCTATAGCTCAGTTAATGTAGATGTAAAACTAAGGTATTCTGTACTTTTAAGCCATTAATCATTTTATTTCATTTTAAATCCAACGTGCTGGAGTACAGACCTACAACAACAGAATGTGTGCTTATGTGGAAATTTGGGGGGAAAAACTAATAGGTTCTTTTAAATCATTATGAGTCAGAGAGACAATTATTTGAGTAGTTTTATATA
>JAOTRR010000059.1:12189664-12204000 GCA_028570945.1 Gogo arcuatus
CCAGAGAAACTGATCATTTTGCAGTGGTCTCTTAATTTTTTCCAGAGCTGTATATGAGTCACATATAATGGAAAATACTGAAAGTTTGGTGCAAAGCCATGACAGAGTACATTTTATTTTGTGAATATGTATACATAGAAATTCAAACACAAAATCTAGTTTAATTTTATGTGAAAAATACATTAGGTTATTATAGTCAACTCTTTTTACAATACCTAAAAGCAATTTATCTGTTTGTGTAGTAAAATGTTATTTAAAAGCAGAAACACATAGACAAATTATTTGCCAAACTTTGTCATTTACAGCATTTCCTCTTGTGCTTTAATACACAAACAGTTCATTGTTGTTAAAACAAAAAAAAATCATATAATCGCAATTTGAGCAATAATGTGAGTTCTTGTTGCATACAAAGGTTAACAAACCTCTTGGATTTTAACTAAAATGAAAGGAACTGAAAGTAAAAGATTTGGATAACATTAACAGTGTGAAATATATTGTCAGAAATCCAGAAGGCTGATGTAGTGATTTACAACATTGCACACAGTGAGCCTGACTGCTGTACTCTGTTATGAACACAGGTAGGTGCTAGTCTGTGATTTGTTCATCAGTTTCTTAATCCTTTCTCCATGAATGCCCAGAATGTGTTTTAATTATAAAAATATTACGTGATTAAGTGATTTTTAAATCCATAAACATTAGGAATATTAGCATAATTAAGTCACATAAAGCTTCATATGTTATGTATAACATTCTACAAACAAATGTATGCTATGCAAATAGTAAAGACTGAGTGGCATGTGGGCATACATCCAAATGGGACAAGTGTTTTTATATAGGGACCCCCCCGCCCCAGACACACCCCACTGCAGTCATGGCCCTTCCCACAAATGGTATGTAAGTTGTGTGGGATTTTTTTTTCTATTATGTTGTTAAAACCATGTCGATATGCCCAGACCAAGCCATGTACTTATGCCGTAATGTTGAAAGTTTTCAATCCTCTGGGTTGTTTGGACTGGACTTTTATGTTAACATTTCCATTTATTCATGTTACAGGGTCTTAACAAGCCCAGCCAGTCCACATTTTTTGGTCTTTTCCAGTTGTGGGACCTGAGCCAGATATTCTGCATTCTACAGCTCTTGTTGGAAGCTAATCACATTTGTTTTCACATGTTTGAAAATGCAGTAAAACAACAACAAAAAATGTATATACTAGAAACCTATTATAAACAGCTTACACACCAATTCATGTTATCAGGA
This sequence comes from Gogo arcuatus, assembly GCA_028570945.1. NCBI lineage: Eukaryota > Metazoa > Chordata > Actinopteri > Siluriformes > Anchariidae > Gogo > Gogo arcuatus. The sequence goes on from JAOTRR010000059.1 coordinate 12,190,922, forward strand.
TGCACAAATATTTTATATCTCGACTCATAATGTCTACCAGGTAGATTTGTACATCCTGTTCGTCTATAGTTTTATGAACAAATCCATTAACTGGGAGTTATACATGCAGCTAGTGTTCAGCATCGTACTGAGAACACACCCACACCCATTCTTTATCCAAAGTTTTATTTCCACCTGCAGCACAAGCTTCCTGTTTCTCACTCTGGTTTCCTGTAGGCACACACATACTCATTCACTTTCCTTAGTAGTCTATTTTCCCTCTAAAACTTGTTTGCCAAATACACAATTTCCCAATCCTGGTCCTGGAGCACCCTATGTTTTGCACATTTGAGTGTTTTCTCTGCTCTATCACACCCACTTAAATTCAGAAAGGGCTGTTAAATGGCTGATTAGTTAAACCAGGTGTGTTGTAAGCAGAGAAAACACTCCAGGATCAGTATCGGGAACCTGTGGCCTAATGAATGTAACACACAGGTCTATAGCTTTAGGCAACAATTTTATGGATTAATTCTTCCACCACCAGCCCAACCACTCAAACAATATATGTCATATAATATCTAATAATAGAATAATGTCAGAGTAACCAAGTAGATGAATTAGCAATATATTAAGTTTTTTGGGGAGACACCTATAGTATTGCACAGATCCTGAGCTTTATCTCCAAAAGTAAAAGGTGTCCTCCCTGGAAGAAATTAATCCAAAATCTTTTGTGTTTATAGAGCATTTAGTTCACAACAATAGAGTTCAGATACTAGCCCTACAGGTCTTGACAGTAAAATACTCTCGTGTCTCACAATACAAAGTGCTGATCTCAGTCATGAATAACAGAACAGGATTTTGGTTTCATCATATTTATACAGAGTTGTTTGCCCAGTTTCTAGACTGAGGGTCAAAACAAATATGGGCGTCTGCTTCCAACTCCATAGAATACCAGGTCTGTCACTGTTGCAGCTGCTAATGACTGCAGGTCATAACTGCTTTGGTCAATTAGTTTTGTGTTTGAGCAATGGAAATAGCATGCTGCTATTGGTTTTACAGTGGTGGGAAAGTAGGTAACCATTTCATAAGAGTTTAAGCAGGTAAGAAAAACTTAAACGATGCGAGACTGCATCAGAATTAATGATGTAATTAATTATTTATGAAAAATCTATTATAGCATAACATTGAGGTTCAATCACTATCAAGGAACCACTAATTATACTTAGACCTACTTAAATGATTATAGTTGTATGTCCAATTGATTTTTCACTTCAATAAATTGGAATTAATTCATCCCTTAATGCCTTAAGTTAAAAAAAAAAAAGCTTAAATAATGCCAACTTGAACTGCAGTTTCAACCTATAATAAACAGTTAGTTTAGTTGTACTGTAGTTTCAGTACAGCTAATAATATGGGGGAAAAAAGTTTCAGATGTACATTTTAACACAGTGAAACTGGTTTGGGTCTGGCTTCTGTGTGTACAGAAATATAAAGACCTCAACAAACAAATCTGATGGTATGATGGTGGTCTGGGTAACACTGCTGCCTTACAGCTCCAGGGTCCCAAGTTCAGTCCTGAGCTCAGGTTCCTGTCTGTGCAGAGTTTCTCTGAATGGTCTCTCCGAGTCAGCATGGATTTCCTCCGGTTTCTCCAGTTTCCTCCCACCTTCCAAAAGCATGACATTAGGTGGATTAGTGGTGCTAAATTGCCTCTAGGTGTGAGTGGGGGATTGTGTGTGTTCATGGTGCCCTGGAATGGATTGGTATACCATTCAGGGTGTGTCCCCATCAGTGTTGCCAACAGAAATTGTCAGGATTTGGTGACTTTTTAGGCCCTTTAGGCAACTTTAATTCAAAAAAGAGACTAGCGACAAATCTAGTGACTTTTTGAGCACACTTTAGGGACTATCTTGAACTCGATACAGCTCTCTAGTTCACATCACAACTGCTGATATACGAGTTGAGAGAGCAGGTTCCCTCAACTCACCATCAGTGTGTAATGTCTTACTGCATTGTGCTTGCGACCAATCGCTGATTATCACGGTTTCCCAGCAACCAATCACTGATCACTACTGTCTTTCCCACCCTCGCACCTCTTCATTTTAAAGTGTGTTAGAGATATTTAGAAGTGATAAAAGAGAGTAACTATTTCCTTCTTGACTACTCACTGCTCATCTTTTCTGCATTCTTGATAGAAAGCATAGTATTTTGTAAATGCCTAAAAATTTTGATTGTGGTGCCATCACCAAAGATGAGTTCTTTCGATAAGAAATAAATTATTCAAGAAATCAATTAAATAGTATTTTTTATTCAGATAAAAATCTATTCAATTTTATTACATTGTAATTGAGAATCTTCCTTCTTCATGCACCCTGATTTGTAATTTGACATGCCACTGATCACGGTGAATAAATCCATCCATCCATCCATCCATCCATCCATTATCTACACCGCTTATCCATCAGGGTCACAGGGGAAGCTGGATCCAATCCCAGCTTACTTCAGGCGAGAAGTGGGGTACACCCTGGACAGGTCGCCAATCTATCGCAAGGCTATGATTAGTAAATCTATTTGCAAAGTCGTCTACTTCTAACAACTTTTTGAATGGGCTTTAGCTGTTTTTCTCTGAAAAGAGCTGGCAACACTAGTCCCTGCCTCACACCCAGATTGAAGATGGATAAAGCAGTTACTGAAGATGTGCCTTCAGTTTCCTAATCTACCAATACACTGATCAGCCATAATATTAAAAATACCCGAGTTGCGAGGTGAGGCCTCCATGGATCGGACTTGTTTGTCCAGCACATCCCACAGATGCTTGTTCAGGTTGAGATCTGGGGAATTTGGATGCCAAGTCAACACCTTGAACTCTAACCATTCTTGAAGAGTTTTTGCAATGTGGCAGGACATATTATCCTGCTGAAAGGGAATAAGATTCACAAGAAGGGGTGTACTTGGCCTGCAACAATGTTTCGGTAGGTGGTATGTAAATAGTTGGATCGCATTCATAAAATAAAGCTCCGCTGCAGTCATAACAGGATATAGGTTCCTCCCTCCCCCACCCCATTTCTTCCCCTACCATTAAGGGTCTAACTGCAAAAAGTTAAGAACATCTGACCTAACGTGATTTTGTGGCTATGTATAGGCCTAATCCAGCAAGGTCTCAGAAATAACCTACGTTATGTTATAGATCAACTGATAAATACAGTTCTTCTAATTTCGGTATGTTAAGAATGATTAAGCCCTCTCATGTGTCCGTGTACCCAGCCCATCCATGTGAGTGATGTGGCCAGACCAGGCCAAATTCCACACAGATGATCTCTGAATGAGGTAATGGATAGTTTGCGGGTAGTTAACAAGCCTAGCGATTTATACCAGTGACAACCATCTGAAGTCAAAACATGACCTTTCCACGTGGCAGCCAAGGATTTCTCTATGATCTTTGTAGAAACAATAAGATTTCGTAGCTGTAATGGATATGTAATACTGTATTTGCTTCGTTATTGTTGTTATGAGACACAACCGCCCCCCTTGGGACACAGCGGTGACGTCACCGGGCATCCGAGCTCTGCCGCCGAGAGCTGAAGCTGAAGGGTCCGAGGTTTGCGTGCGGTCTCAGGTACACACCCCGCCATGGCTTCAGGATTAGCGGGGCAGTGAAACGAAAAAAAAAGATATATATATATAGATAGATAGATATTCGAGGACACTTCTAGTGAATAAGTGTCTGTATTGTGAAATTGCACAGAGCGTGGCGGGGCGCGGCCTCCTCCTGGAGCAGGATCTCGGATCTCGGTAGTGTTGTGACACCCCATCAGCTCTGGGGGAAAGATGGCGGACCCGGCGGAGTGCACCATCAAAGTGATGTGCCGCTTTAGGCCACTAAACAATTCCGAAGTGGAAAGAGGGGACAAATATATCCCTAAATTCCAAGGAGAAGACAATGTAGTGATCGGGGTAAGTCAGCGAAAATGTCGGTGTTCATTTTTGCTAGCTGGCTAGCTCAATTGTCCCCTTGGCTATAGCTGGCTAGCTAGCTGGAGCTACGTCGCTAAACCGAAGCTCGCCCATTGTACGCCAGCCAAATCCTAAACCTGCTTTAACCAGTGCTGTTGGCAATTCGCTAAGTTTCGACGAAATATTTGTTAGCGATATTGTATATTTTCCAATAGGTAATTAAATTAACCTGCCTTTATTATAACCTTGAGAATCAGTTACACTGATTAAGAGCTGTTGGCTAAGTCGCTAGTTACATTTGCGATAACAAACAAGCGACAATTGTTATGTGCATGAATGACTTTTTATAGCTTATTAACTTTGGACTGTGTATGTAGCAAGCTAATCTCAACCGTTTAGCAAGCTGGGCTAAACTAGCTAGCTTGGTCAGATGTGTAGCATCATCCTTTGGCCCTCCCTTTCAAAGACTGCGACGAAAGACAAAACAAGGCTAGTTAGCTAACGTTCGTTGTGCTTGCTGAATTAAATATCAGTGATAATCTGCCTCGTTATAAACGCGTACAATGCTTTTTTAGACGTATTTTAGTTGACCTGGAGGTATGCTAACCAGTTAGCCACCCACATATCCGCAACTTATTAGTCGGCCTTTTTATTCATTCGTTCACTCTTGGTGCATTCTTGGTAACGTTGCCAGCATTAACACAGCTGCTGAGGACAAATAGCCCTATTAGAGCTTCAGTTAGCCAACAAATAAACATGAATAATGAAATGTTTTAATGTTTTTTTAGGCATCTTGAATGTTATTTCGTTTATAGCCGGACCAGTTGGCACAGCATCACAGCTGCGGCTTGTCCATCACAGAGCATTTGGCCTACTTTAATCCCTTATGCGAAGTTAGACAAAGAAAAGCTCCATCTTCTAAATGTTTTACAGTTCACTATCAACTGGTGGTCGTTCTTGTACTAATGGTCAGATGTTTGAACTGAAAGTCGAGGAATTGTTTTTGACAGTTAAGCGGTAAACCTGTTTGGTCTGTGGTCACGACCCATTCAAACGTATTGCGTATGCACAGTCAAGTGCAAAAGTTTGCATCCCCGTATAGTTTCTGGGTTTAAAATGTATCTGTGTTTTACAATTTATCCACAAAAAGAATTCTATTAAGTTGTAAATGAAATGTGGGTGCTGCAGTAAGATAGTTTGAAAAGGAGGAATTCAGTGTTTTTTCCATGAACCGATTTAAAGAAGGCAGTGTATAGCATGTGACAGATTTACTGTATGTGTAGAAGAGTGAACAAACATTGGGCGAAAAACCGGAGAAACCGAGTTAAAATAGAAATGTCAGGAAGAATAGAGAGGCACATATTAAAGCTGAAGTAGTCCAAAAGCTTGACAGATGCAAATGATTTTAGGGGCAGCTTTAAAAGCAAAAACGAGAAGTGCACAATTATTTATATTGCATTCAGAAAAGGTTTAAATGGTTCAGTTATTTAATTCTTTAAACACACAGTCTGACTTCATATAATGCAGAAACTGAAACTGGGGACCCCCCACATTGTTCTAAATAAAATTTGGCCTTTTCACTTTTGTTCTAAGGGTGTGCTAACTTTTGCCCTCGGGTGCACTTTAAAGCAAATCAGAGTTTTCATTACATCTGTGGCACGTCGGTTTAAGAAAGCTTCTATGTGTCTGCTTCTAATTAATTCTCATTAAAATGAATTTGAACATTTTTCTGATTTCTTTTCTGATGAAGTCTGAAGTACAGTCTCTGTAATCTTTCTTCTCTTATCATGAAACACTGTCTGCTTTCCTCTTATTAATGTTAGGACTTCCTGTTTCACCATCACTAGTTTCAGTTATGCCCTCCAGTGTTGCATGTACTGTAATGACATGAGTAGGCCAGAGTTTGTATGTGAAATTTAAAGGTGTATTGATGAACTAATAGCCACAAGTGGGGAAGCATTCAGGAACAGGGTTGGACTGAAGATATCCTTACATAAGATAAACCAGTGTGACTCGCCGAGAGCCGATTCAGCCATGACGGCTTTATTTTGCAGAGCGCGTGGTCTCATGTTGGTATGTGTGATTATTCGTACTTATTTACTCACCAGTGGTAATGATAAATCATGACGAAAACAAGTTTAATTTATATAGCACCTTTCACCAACCCAAGGATGCTGTACAGAGTAATGGCACTACCACAAAAAAAAAAAAAAAACAGAACCACCAACAAATCAACCAAATGAAGTGATTACAGATAAGAGAGACAGAAAAGGAGCACAACAAAATCACAAGTAACACGGGCATAAAGACAGCAGACTAGCTGAAAGCATGGAAAAAGAATGAACAGTCAGTGACCAGGAGAGGAGGGATAGCAGAGAGAGAAGAGATAAGATTTAAGTTGAGTGTAGAGTTTGAGAAGAGATGTACTATCATGAAGGCTCTGAGGGAGAGAATTCCACAGCTTGGTGGGGTGCAACTCAAAATGCCCTGGAAGCCATGGTGGATAATTTAAATGTGGGGACAGACAACAGACCAGAACATGAAGATCTCAGACTGCGAACGGGAGAGTCGGGTTAAAGTTGTTCCATAAGATACTGAGAAGTGTAGCCATGGACTGCTTCAAATGTAAATGGACAAATTTTATATTGAATGCAATAGAGCAGGGAGTCAGTGGAGGTTATGGAGGATAGGGGTGGTGTGTGCTGAGCGTTTAGTGTGGGTGAGGACTCTGTACCCAGAGTTTTGAATATACTGAAGCCAAGCAATGGACTTGGCTGGAAGACCAACGAACAGGGCATTACAGTAATCAAGTAGTGATGTAACAAAAGCATGAATGAGCATTTCAGCGTCCTTTGTGCTGAGTGCAGGACGGAGACGTGCAATGTTGCGGAGGTGAAATAAATGTAATTCTGTTATGACTATAATGAACATTTTTAGATAATTTGATCAGTTTAATTTTGCGTGTTTATCAAATATGTTTTAACACTACCGAACAACAAAAACATTCAGAACTGGCATTGTAATCTTAATTTAAATTATTATTGGCTACAGTGGCATGTTTGTGGTTTTCATAGGTTGCACCAGTAATTATCGTAAGAGGATCCTTTAATTTAGGCAAAAGTTGCATAACAAGGTAGCTGATTATGTCTAGACTCTGAAAATACTGATGAATCTGAGCAAAATACGCTCCAGAGCCAGTTACACAGTGCACAGCTGTGTGCACAGCTGTCGTATAACCCTATTACTAGTTACAATGCAATATCACCTCACATTTAATTAAGTACTGTCAAATAATAACGAAGATTCTAGATTTAATGTTTTATTTTATTTACATGCAAGTTTTGAATGCTCAACTTTCTCCAGATATTGATGTATATTTTGTCAGAATAGACACGTTTTGTTAGTACCATATTGCTGGTGTTACAGGAGGTATTGCCATGGCTGCTCTGATTGGTGTATAAAATAGATCAAGCAGGACAGGGAACCTTCCTGTTATAATTTTGCCAGCTTGATGAAAAATTCAATGATCAAGCTAAACTGTAGACAAGGGGTCATCAGTTCCAATCTTGGAAGGCCAGAGGCCAGCACTACTTCGTGATTTTTCTGCTTAAAGCTACAGCATGTCAGAGGAGAAAAATATGTTCTAAGACTGTTTTCCTGAGCTGCTGTCAGTCATCCTGACAATCCTGCAGTAGTAACACAGTCAGATGTGTCACGGGTGTCAGGTTGGAATTGGGAGGAAATTCGCATCATACACCAGCTCAAATACGACATTTTGTTGATGTAACCAATACATCACACCGTTTTTGAACATTATTGTAGGTACTGCAGTATTTGATGGTATTTTATTTTCCAAATCATCATTAAAAAAATAAGACTAATGTTAGCTATGGTGTTTTGCGAGGCATTAGTCAGTAATGTGTGCCTTTTTAAGTATATATTTAATTGTTTGTGTAAAGTATTCAGTTATTTTATTTTGGATTTTTCCTTATTTTCTCCCTAATTTGTTCTTGACAAATTCCCACTCACCAGCCAACTCTCCCCATGACATCTACCAGTCAGGGAGGGTGAAAGCTAATCGTGCTTCCTCATACAAATGAAGCCAGTCAATGTTGCTTATGCTGTGTCATGGCAGCATTAAACTCGGAGGAAAACGCTATCTGCCTTCTTCCCCATACATGAGCTCACACACGGTTGGCATTCCATCCCTCCTACCCAGAGAGCACAGCCAGTTTTGCTGTCCCCTGCCATCGTTAGGATTCGAACTCGTGCTCTCCTGGTAGGGTGAACAGTTTTGAAAACCAACATCTGCCTTTTCTAGTATTCTCTGTACAACTCTTTCTGGACTAGTTCTTAAATGACCAAAATGACCAAAAAGATTGCTGATGTTTCCACCCTTTGCAGTGACACATCATTTGCACAGCTTACATATTGTGTTCTTATGCACAAGGTCTGTGTTTTTAAGCATGTTCTCTCTGTAGAGCAAATCAGAATGGTGGTAAACGAAATATTTTGTACAGAATCCACCATAGTTGTATTTTTGCACCAAATACAGCAGCGACTTGAAGTTCCCTGCCAACATCAAATACAACACGTTTGGTTTGTGAACAGTACATAAAGAGCACGGCAGCGCACTTTGTCAACTGTGCATATCGCGCACACACATTTGCATAGAAATGCAGCTAGTGTCATGAGTTCTTTTTTCCTGCTTTGCAGCAGGTAGAGCTGGTGTTTTAGGTGTAGACAGAGTAACTGATTGCATGGAAAAGTGCTACTGTTCTTCCAATTTTTCTTTACGTTGTACTCTGCTTGGGCAAGTCTTTGGTTTGGATGGAGGGCATAGTCTGATGGAAATTAGCAAGTATTGAAAAGAAAACATCCAAATGTGCTGGATTTTGGTCAGGCAGGACAAGAGCTGATTAGCCTAGCATGTAGTGATGGAAAAATTCTTCTGAATTCTGTAAATACATTTCAACATTTTACAATTATAAAGATTTTGTGCAAAGGTTTAACAGCAAATCATATGCTTCCAGTCAGTTTGTAATTATTAAAATGTTTCTGAATATGCATCTTTATTACTTGCGAAGACCATGATTCAAGCTAGATCAGTGGTATCATAAAACTCAAGAGGGTCACTGATCTATAGTGTTTTATTCTCTTATAGCTTCACTCATAAAAGCCCCAAAGGTCCACTTGTTTTAAAGGTTCATGACTAAATCTTTACCACAACTTTTAATGAGGTTCACTGGGTTTGTGTTTGTGCTTTTTTTTTTTTGGCTTGGTTGGTCTTTCCTTGCATGGTCAGGCCAGCTGACACTGTGACGTATCACCAGAAGGATTAAAGGAGTAGACCAGGCAGCCCTGAATTCAGAGCCCTGAATTTGCCAACTTCAGCACCTCCGTTACTATAGATCTGCTGTAAGATTAAGCAGTGTGACCAATCAGTATCAAGTAGAATGACCAGCGAATAATTAGGCTATAAGTTACGCAGATGAGATGATGAACAGGGATGCCGTTTGTGTTTAGCCGAGGACAGGGGTGTACAAAGTCCGGCCCCAGGGCCAAATGTGGCCTGTGGACTGATGTCAACTGGCCCACAACTTTTATCTTAGAATGTAGTGCTTGCTGGTCAACACATGGAAATTCTTCCTTTCACCTGGTGGTCACAGTTGATTGTGTTAACAGTTAGCTAAAATGCAAGAGCTTTTTTTCCCCCTCTCTGAATACACCTGCAAATTAATTTACTGAACGATGGTTATGGCTACAGACAAAAAGCTCAAAGTTAACAGATGCCCTCGGGTATTTTGATGAAGTCTAATCTGACCCGCTTTGAAAAAGTTTGGGACCCCCCACCCCAGGGCTTAGGGATGTGGCAAATAATTATTATAATAGCGTTATTTCATGATCACTTCTGAGTATTGAGTGCCTGACCAGACGTTTTTTCCCAAATAGTTGCCTAAGATGTTTGTTTCAGTTAGTTTTCCATATTTATTTGCTTACAGCTGATCCACACAGTGAAAATTCTTTCACCATGTCATGCTTTGAAATGTTTCTGCTGTGTCATTGTCTGCATATTTTGTTGAACCATTGAACCACAAGAACTATTTTGTGGTAAACGTGACTAAACAGAGATTAAAACGCATGCTGTGTTTGTGTAACAGGCTTTGTCCTCTAATCACTAATAAAGTTTGCTTAATCACAGCCTCATTTTATCACATTTCTAAATAGTAATTGGTGTATTCCACTGGCACCACACAGACTGCTAAACAGTTTGTGTGCCTGTGTTTTACTGCAATCGTCATGTCTCATGACTGCAGTCAGCTGATTAGCCAAAGATGCAATTTATTGCCAGACAGCTACAGTTGCTTTTACACATACTGTGGCTGAATAAAGAGTCTTTATGTGCTGTCTTCGAACACAAATTATCTTTTATATGTAATGCAGTGAACACAACTAGGGAGAAAGATGCAGAATTGTTCAGGAGCTTCTTTTCTTGTGTTTTTCAGGGAAAGCCGTACATGTTTGACCGTGTTTTCCAGTCCAACACTACCCAGGAGCAGGTGTACAACGCCTGTGCTCAGAAGATTGTTAAAGGTGAGGATTTTGACTGTTTGAGGACACCAGGCTTGCTCAGAGAGCTTCATGAACGTGTACATGTGTGGGATAAATACTGGACTATAATCTCCCTTTGTGTTTTGCACACCGTAAAATGGCCAAATGAACGAAAACCTTTACATTTCATTGTTATTCAGTAGCAAGTTTCACATGTTAGATGTTATTTTTCTCCACACTTGTAGATGTCCTCGAAGGTTATAATGGTACAATATTTGCCTATGGACAGACCTCATCTGGAAAAACACATACTATGGAGGTAAGCTGCTGTTGTAGCTGTGGAGCTGCAGAAAGCCATGCATAACTATTTTTTTATGCATAATAATTAATCATGCTTACTGTACACAAATTGTGTGTTTTCAGGGTAATCTGCATGACCCAGATGGAATGGGAATCATTCCACGTATAGTACAGGACATATTTAACTACATTTACTCCATGGATGAAAACCTGGAATTCCATATCAAGGTAAATGAGCTGAATCATACAGTAGCTCCAGGGACATTGGGTATAAAGTATAATAGAACTTAAATATAATTAATCAGTGATTGTAGTTAACTTGGTTGGTTTTGTTGCTAGGTCTCCTATTTTGAAATCTACCTGGATAAAATCAGAGACTTGCTGGATGGTGAGTGTGAGACTGATGATAATTGCTGTAAATACAGCTCACTAATTAATATCCCCTGTGCTTAAAATAACTGATTGCACTGTCATGCATCAGGATGGTGACTTATAGCTTTAAACTAGATTTTTAGAGCACATTTGTAGTCAGAAATCGCACATGGTAAAATGTAATTTTCTATGTATGATGGCTAGGTCTTGTACGTTTTATTTACTATTTAAATTAATTCAAAATATCTCTCTCTCTTGCAGTGTCCAAGACTAATCTATCTGTGCATGAAGACAAGAACAGGGTCCCATATGTCAAGGTGAATATGATGTATGAACAGAGGTATCAAAGAAGAAAGTTGGGTGATTGGTTCTGTCTAGGGATAAATAGGGATAATTCATGTTTTTTCTCTCTCTGTGTGTGTGTGTGTGCGTGCGTGTGCGTGTGCGCGCGCGTGCGCAGGGTTGCACTGAGCGCTTTGTTTGCAGCCCAGAGGAGGTGATGGACACCATTGATGAGGGCAAATCCAATAGACATGTGGCTGTGACAAGTATGCCCAAGCACTTTTTCTTCTATCCACCAATATGCTGAGTTGCCAGTTTATTAAATATCATGTATCAGCGCTCACTGACCATTTTGTCAGGTACACATTCCACGCTATCCACCCATTAAAGACCACTGCAGGCCATGTGACCACAACTGACCAGATATTTTTACGGGTGGCAGACCACGTGTTATGAGTGTGTTAGAAGCAGTTTGTTCTCTAGCCCTTTATCAGTGATCAGTTTTTGATCACAAGACACTATGGATTTTTAACCATGGACTATTTTCAGCATATTTGTGACAATTGTTTACAAAGCTCAGCCACATTGCTGCATCTGATTCACTAGTACAAGTTCCACATTCACTACTAGGACGATGTAACTGTTGTGCTGAGGAAAATTGTGCATAATAATTGTGCACAATTATGTATCTACAAAGTGCACTTATGATGGATATATGTGGTATGAGTGTAGGTAGAAGCACCTATTGTCTAAGTGTATGACTGACTTGTTTTTGGAGAAGGTTAAGACTAAGTATTCCATTTTTCTGACTGTGCTTTTGGAAAACGTTCACACAAAAAGCCCTGGTGTTTGTGGAATTTGCACTCTTGAGGAAATTACCTAGGAAATATTAGTTATCTTGTAAATCTCAACACTCTGATTGGTGTGTTAGTCTTAAAGATCAGACAGGATGTGCCCTAGTTTGCTAAATTTATTGTGGTTGCTGGAGAGTTAGTAGAGTTGGAGCAAGTACTGGGGGGGGGGGGGTGTATTAAGAGCTGCTGCTGTCAACAGCCCTGCATTTATCCTGGCATTGCCTGGGACTCAAACAAATGACTTAAGTTTTGTTTTGCTGACAGACCATCTATGTTGCATGAGTGATCATTCAAAACAAAGCAGGGCGGTGAGAGGAAGCATATGTAAGCTCTTCCCTTTCCTTTTGAATTACTGCCACTAATCTGGAAGGCTTGCAGCAGGTCAGATTTGGCTGTGACTAATGTTGGGTTAATGAAAAAAAAAAAATCCCCAAGTTGTTCCTGGTTACGTTATAATTTCCAATATATGTATGCCACAATAGGATCCAGAAAATGGAAGTAACAGCTTGTATTCTCCCTTGTGTGCGTTTGTCAGACATGAATGAGCACAGCTCTAGGAGTCACAGTATCTTCCTGATTAATGTGAAGCAGGAGAACACACAGACGGAACAAAAACTGAGTGGAAAGCTGTATCTGGTCGATCTAGCTGGCAGTGAGAAGGTAAACCCTGCCAACTATTAATTTTTGGTCTAATTGCTAATTGTTGGTGGTTCTCTCCATCTTGCTTTCTCTCATGTGTGTGTGTGTGTGTGTGTGTGTGTGTGTGTGTGTGTGTGTGTGTGTGTG
>JAOTRR010000059.1:12204100-12218835 GCA_028570945.1 Gogo arcuatus
GTTAATCAAAAGAATTTTAATTTTGAACCGGTTCGCCATTTTGACAACACGTGTCAAGTAAGAGGGTAAACATTGGGAGTGACGGCATTGGAATGGAATATAGCGAAATATGTTACTCGTATCCGGGATGTATTTCGTATTAAAAATACGTGTTTTTCAACACGAGAATATAAACTTTTCTATCTTAAAGCCAACGTGTGATTTTTCTTTTTATTGTATAGACACATTCACTAACAAAAAGGACGCAAATTTATCAAAACAATTCATCAATATCCTCACGGGTGACGTATTGCAAAATGTTACTCAATGTCCCGGATGTAGTTTGTATGAAAAATGAGTGGTGTATTTCCCAGTAAAACACTCGTGTCTATAATATAATGTAATATGAAATGATATAATATATAATATAATATGAGAGAGCGAGAGAGAGAGAGAGATATGATCTCCACTGAACCCTGTACATGAAGTTAATCTCTTCCATTCCTTTGGCATTTCACTAATATCATATGCATGTCTCTGTTAGACATATGTTCCATATAGAGACAGTAAGATGACTCGGATTCTTCAGGACTCTCTGGGTGGCAACTGCAGGACTACCATCGTCATCTGCTGCTCTCCCTCCTCTTTTAATGAGGCTGAGACCAAATCTACACTGATGTTTGGACAGAGGTGAGGATATACAAACGCACATCTAAGGAAGCTGAGATGTTAAACATTTGACAGGGAAACCTTTAACCAGTTATTGATAGCATCGACAGAAGTGATCAGACTACACTAATTCAGCCCGATTTTGTCTTCAGAACAATGAATGGGCCTTGTAGTGTAATTGAAGAACAGCGATGTAACGTCTGGGAGGCCCCACAACACCCTGACGAAAAGTCGAGCATGGCAGAATTTTTTGCGTATTTGTCTCGTCTAGTTTGACAATTCCTATGACGTGTCCTTGAAGTTCCTTCTGGAGCCATGATTGACAATTTATTGACCCTCCTCCCTGACAACACACAAGGACGTGAAGGATGATTGGTCAGGGTCAAACTTGTAGTGTTGCCAGTGTCTCCTGACCAAGACACAGCAAGAATTTATGGCACTGTGATTGCCTAATCTGACATGGTGACTATCATGAAAGACCAAAATATTGTGTGGTCTGATCCCGGCATAAATATGCAAATCAGTTCCCAAACAAATAGAGTAACCTTTCACATGATTTAAAGCAAGCTCTTTCGCAGGGGTCATAGAGGGTATGCACCGGCATCACTTTCGTGCTGAAACACGCCCCCTCAGTCAGACTGAGTGGCATAGACAATTTTCTTGTCAATCTATAACGGTTGAATAGTTCCCAGTGAGTATTGAATAGTATTTTTGCTTGAAATGCCCATCCCTAGTAGCTACCCAGCACAATAGCAACCACAAATCCAAGTTTCGGTGCCTGGATTCAGGTTGTCTCTGTGAATTGCAGTGATCGTTTACTTCTCTTCTGTGTAGCTTTCGGCAATCAGATAGGTCCGATTTCCTGCTGAATCTATTTGTAACGTCAATCGCACTCCCCACCCCCACCCCCCGGTTTTTTTTTTTGAGGTTTTTTTTGTTTGTTTGTTTTTGTGGCATTCAAGCTGAGCTACTTAGGCTTTCTATGATTCAGTGGGTGTTAACCACAGTAACATCTGCCTATGGTGACATCATGTGCATACCCTCTATACAATTACATTTTGTAAAGGTCCACATAAAATTTCTACATAAAATTCCTTGCTTGCAAAGGTGACAGTTACCTTTTAATGTGCAACCATTAGTTCATGGCTATCAATAAAACACCAATTTTGAGTAGTTGTTTTTTTTGGGTAGTGACACTTTATCACTTTTGATCAGTACTATGGACTGAATAGAAGAGCGAGCCACCTGTTTTGAACTTGAAATAGAGAGTAAACATGTACTCCTGTCTGATCATCTTTAAACAGCCTGTTTTTATTGAAAACTTTGCAAATCAGACTAGAAAGGGTTAATGAAATAAAAGAAAAATCTAAGTATCTATGAAAGCTCATCTTTTTCAATGCAGTGACTTTAGGTAAATAATTAGAATAAACGTGTGATTGGCTACAACAGAGAATCTGCTACAGAATCTGGAATGGCTTCTGTTTAAGAAAACTGGAACCAAAATGCAGGCAGTTTTTTCATACTTTGATCCGTTCTGCAAGTGTTTCAAGTGCCTGGTTCTGAAATGCTGCATAAAAATTGACAAACCCTGCTCAAAAGACAGTATTTTGCCTTAAAGGAAAGGTTTGGGTGACTTACAGTATGTTTGTGTGTATGCTATCTTCAGGGCAAAGACCATTAAGAACACAGTGACTGTGAATGTGGAACTGACGGCAGAACAGTGGAAGAAAAAATATGAGAAGGAGAAAGAGAGGAACAAGACACTCCGCAACACCATTACCTGGTTGGAAAATGAGCTCAACCGCTGGAGGAATGGTAAAATGCCACACACACAATAGTTATGATGACGCATTTTTTTTGCAGAGCACAATATAGAATAGCTTTATTGTGGCTCTAAGGTTCGTGTGGTTGCTTTTAGGCGAGACTGTGCCGATTGACGAGCAGTATGATAAAGAGAAGGCCAATGCTGAGGTATTGGCTCTGGATAACACCATGAATAACGACAAGATAGCTTCCACTCCCAACATCCCTGGTGTGCGTCTGACAGACACTGAGAGAGAGAAGTGTGAGGCTGAGCTGGCCAAACTCTACAAGCAGCTCGATGATAAGGTAAATACTTTGCATCATTTTGTTTTGAACTTCTGCCCCATTTATGTCTGTTCTCATATTGCCTCAATATATATTTCTTTTCCTGGTTTCTACTGTTCTTGCTGTCCTGCTTGTTGTAGGACGATGAGATAAATCAGCAGTCTCAGCTGGCTGAGAAGCTCAAGCAGCAGATGTTGGACCAGGAAGAGGTGAGATTCTGTGCAGGTTTTTTGTTTTACAAGGTGTTTTCAGTGTATCTGTTCTGTTAGCTTTGTTCAAGTAAAACTGTGACAATCTGTAGGATCAGCCATTTGTATAGACCTGTATGTGTGTTAATTACCAATTAACAGACCACTGTGTTAATGAATGTATGTTCTCTGTAGCTTCTGGCCTCTTCACGGAGAGACCACGATAACCTGCAGGCAGAGCTGATGCGTCTGCAAACAGAGAACGAAGCATCTAAAGAGGAAGTAAAGGAGGTGCTGCAGGCGCTGGAGGAACTTGCTGTTAACTATGACCAGAAGAGCCAGGAGGTGGAGGATAAGACCAAGGAGTTTGAGACCCTCAGTGAGGAACTGAACCAGAAATCGGTGTGCAGGCATTAATTTTGTTTTATTTAGAGATGTATGAAGGTTCAACCACATTACATAGTTAAACATGGGGGAGGGGGACCGCTATGAAGAAGATAGCAAGAGATAGTCATACTTGGAGTTCTAAGCAGGGTTTTAAATGCAGAGTAAATGGAGCAGTTCCAGTGCATGACAGACAATATTTTATTAATCATGCTACAGCAGAACACTTAACTCCTTACCAGAAAAGTTGGCATTTGAGTGGATTTTTTGTCATTGAAGCTGATTGCACATGACACAGTAATTTTGATTCATTTCTCCTTATTGCTGTTTATTATAGTTTTGCCTGTTTGTTTTTCCAGAGTGTCTTAGCCTCATTAGACTCTGAGCTGCAGAAGCTAAAGGAAATGACCAACCACCAGAAGAAGAGGGTGACTGAGATGATGTCGTCACTGCTTAAGGACCTGGCAGAGATCGGCATTGCTGTGGGTAGCAATGACATCAAGGTAAGTCATAGAGTGGCTATTCTTCAAGACATCTGCAGAATGCTGGTGTTGAGATAACTGGAATGGACTTTTGCAAGACTTCGTATCCTCCGCACCCACCTAACTTAACCAAACAAAAGTGTGTGGTTCCCCCCCCCAGTGGCAGCACTTGCTTTTTGACCTCTGCATTTTGTGTTTGCTTCTTTGTATCTCTTCTTTTTAATGTGACACCTTTTCTCATACCTTTCTCCTTCTGTGTCTCTCAGCAGCATGAGGGCAGCGGGATGATTGATGAGGAGTTTACTGTGGCCAGGCTTTATATCAGTAAGATGAAGTCAGAAGTCAAGACCCTGGTGAAGCGCAGCAAGCAGCTGGAGGCAGCTCAGGCCGACAGCAACAAGAAGATGGACGAGAACGAGAAGGAGCTGGCTGCATGCCAGCTCCGCATCTCTCAGGTAACTGACATGAGAGCAATAGGACTGAGTGAAAACCTAGAAGACATTTATTAGCTTTAGTTTCCATGCAATTGGGAAAATTCCACCCATTTTGTCATTTAGATATCTTAACTTAGCTATGTGTTAAGAGTGTGTTAAATGTGAAAAATGTTTTGATTTTCTGTCTCTGTAGTATGAGGCTAAAATTAAGTCTCTAACGGAGTACCTTCAGAATGTGGAACAGAAAAAGAGACAGCTGGAGGAAAATGTCGACTCGCTCAATGAGGAACTTGTCAAAATCAGTGCACAGGGTATGCACACAATGGCACAGTCTTTAAGTTTTCCATTACATTTCTAGATTTTTACATAGATTTTTGTAAGTTTTACATTCTACTTCTAGATACCCTTTGTAGCTTTATATGCAAGTCTCTGAAAATTGCCTTGGTGGAAATCTGCCTCTACGTTTATTCTTCTTTTCTGAATACTTGTTGCATGTGATCTTTTACAGAGAAAGTTCATGCTATGGAGAAAGAGAATGAGATTCAGTCAGCCAACGAGGTCAAGGTATGCAACCGTAAACCACCCCTGTAATATATAATAGTGCTTTTTCACCAGACTGTGTGATATAGTTGAGCAAATTTACACTACCAAATGGGCATATGTACCTATGCTGTATTTGGTAATCCATCTCATTCTGGTACTATGCAAGCTGACTTGGGACAAATGGGCAGAACTTAAAAAAAAAAAAAAGAAAAAAGTGCAGACCATTGGTTGGTCACATGCAGTTATCAGTCTCGTTAATTTTTCTGCTCGGAGACACTTCTCTACATGTCTATTCAGTGGGGAATTGACTGTGCCAAAGTGCCTTCCTATTTTCAAATGCCCTTTTTGGCATATTTAAGAACTGTAACAATATTGCAGTTTTAAACAAATTCTATTGTTTTAGATTAATTTTTATTTATCCACACCAATGATTTTGTCACTATTTAGCTTGGTCGTACATTGCTTTCTGTGATTCACATAAAATTCCTCCACCTGCTTGCCTGTCGAATTACCATCCGAAAACCTCCAGAGAACTTCTCCTGCTTTCATATGTAAAGTTATGTGATGTGAAACCAAGACAATATATTCAGCCCAGATATGCATAGTCCTGGGCTCACAAGAAAGGGTAGGGGAGGAAAAAAATAAACAATGAAAATCAAAATATATACTTATTAGAATTTAAAGCAACTCAATTTGGGTTACAGACCATTTTCCTTCAAGTTTCACTTTGTAGTTTTTCCCTGGTTTTGTTTTCATTAATTTGTCCTTCTACGCTATGCTGGGCTCCCTTCCAAGACGATAACGCAAAGTAACCTAATATTGAATTTTTAGTGATGAATTAGAAAAGTCCTGTGCCTGTGGAAAGCAGGTTACAGTTAGATAAATCCACCCCAGACAGGCTGAGTCAGGACTGTGTGCATTCACAACACACTTTTAAAAGCTTTCTTCAGTGGAGCTATGGAAATGTGATCAAGGATTGGAGGCCAAGAAAGGAATTAGACTCAAAGCAAAACATCTCTCTTGGAAAATTTAGAGAAAATGCAGAAGTGATTTAGGAAAGTATCCCACATATACAATAAGTGTATGTTTGTGTTCGAATTTCAGGTTTGCCAACATTTAGTATAGTGACTAAGAATTCTACTGACAGATATTAGAATAATCATAGACATATTTTAGAAGTAATATTTACAAAGAGTGCATATAGAACTGTATAAAGATTGACAGATTAAAGAAATAAACAACAAGGTGTTGGGCCACCATGAGGCACCAGAACAGCTTCAGAACACCTTAACATAGATTCTGCAAGTCTCTGGCACTATACTGTGGTCTTTTCTTTCCCCACTGTAAATTGCTACAGCATATGCTCCAGTTTGTCACTAAATAGTACAGGTACGATTGGGCTTAACTGCCATTTTCCATGTTATTTTCAGAATGTATGTTGATCATGCTTTCTCCTAATCCTTTGTGAATTTTAATTTATCAGGCTAACATAAATATTACTGCTAAACATCTAAATCTCATTTGTTGATGCTTTTTGATGCCAGATGTTATTTATATGAAAGTGACACAGCATTTGGATGTCAATCAAATAAGGAGAGATAATGGAATGTGTGTGTTTAGGCTGCAGTGGAGCAGCAGATCCAGAATCACAGGGAGGCTCATCAGAAGCAGCTTAGCAGCCTGAGAGATGAACTCGAAATTAAGGAGAAACTCATTACTGAACTACAGGAGTAAGACACCCAGTGTCCTACGGATGAATAAGGATGGATTACAAACCCCTGGCATATATTTACTCTAATCATCTCATGTTCTGTCTGTGTTTGTATACAGTATGAACCAAAAGATCATGTTGGAACAGGAGCGTCTCCGGGTGGAACATGAGAAGCTCAAATCTATGGACCAGGAGAAGAGCCGCAAGCTGCATGAACTCACGTATGTGTTTGTCACACGCCAGTCATCTGATTGGGGTCTTGAGTGTTGCATTCCTTTGTCTAGAAGCTAATTTATTTTCCTCCATGTTATTGTGTTTATTTACATGGGTTTTGAGTACAATCTTCCATGGCCCGTGTGTGTGTTTGTGAGAACAGGGTTATGCAGGACAGAAGGGAGCAGGCCAGACAAGACCTCAAGGGCCTGGAGGAGACAGTTGTGAGTTATTTCTTTTCATTGATGTGAGAATTTCAAGTTACATATATGAGGGTTGTGTGTGTCTGTGTGCTCAGTCTACTTTTTCACCATTCTCTCCAGGCTAAAGAGCTGCAGACTCTCCATAACCTGCGGAAATTATTTGTGCAGGACTTGGCAACCCGGGTCAAGAAGGTGAAAAAAAGAGTGATCTTTTTTTTATTATTATTATTATACTTTATTCATTAGCTTTGGGGACTCATAAGCGTTTTTCTACAAATTTTGTGCAGATTTATGTAAAATATATCCTTGTGCACTTTTATTTGTCAAATGTGTTGGGTGAAATCATAATGTAGGTCTGTTGAGTCATAAATGAGCATACATATCTTACTTGTTTACAATAACACTGGACCTCTAATACTGGAGTGCATTACTCGCTCTCAAGTGTGTTTTAACAATTAATATAACGTAGATATCTGTAATGGGATAAATGCTTAAAATGTGTTAATCTGCATGATTTTCTTTTCTTTTGCAGAGTGCCGAGATGGACTCTGATGACACTGGTGGCAGCGCAGCTCAGAAACAGAAGATCTCCTTCCTGGAGAACAATCTAGAACAGCTCACTAAAGTCCATAAACAGGTACACGTGCACACAGCCCTCTCAAAGTAGGGCTGTACAATAACGGATATCAGAATGTTCCATGCTTATGAATCACAACTATTCAGTCATTTAGGAAAAATGAGTTTTATTGCACATTCACTTTAAATCTTTTCTTTAACACTGCACATTACAAGTGTATATTCATAAACCTATATGTATCTCATGCTACCTTGCTGGAAGAATGTATGTAGAGTGATTGTGAAAGAGCTTATTTGAAAGGCTCCGCTCTTCACTTCTCCTTAAATATAAAGGTTGCCTGCCTGAGAAAAACCATTTCATACAGTATTCTTTCTCTGTGACTCTGTGTGTAGTTGGTGCGTGATAATGCAGATCTGCGCTGTGAGTTACCTAAGTTGGAGAAGCGTCTGCGTGCGACTGCTGAGCGCGTGAAGGCTCTGGAGTCTGCACTGAAGGAGGCCAAAGAGAATGCAGCACGCGACCGCAAGCGCTATCAACAGGAGGTGGACCGCATTAAAGAGGCTGTCAGAGCAAAGAACATGGCTCGCAGAGGACACTCAGCACAGATCGGTACACACAGTACTACTTTCACTACAACGATAATGTTTCTAACAATTAAAGGAGAACTTGGCGCAAGTGTTAAATTAGCTTTGAGAAAACTGCATGCATAATGCATTCACACTTGTCAAGCCTCATCACTAATCTCAAAGAAGTTTGCTTATTTCTTCTTCAGTAATATCATTCAGAAATATTTGGAAACATTTGCCATAAGGCAGGTTTAACATGAAATGAATTATGACAGCATAACTGCTGGGGGGGGAAATATTGGACATGTAACTTATTAAAAGGTTAATTTCAATTTTCTCAATTTCTATGGAACTTGGGAAGGGTTTAAAAAAGTACTACAGCCAACCCCTAGAGGGCATTCATTACATTTTAGCTCCCTCGGAAGTACAGTTATTAGTATCATTCCACACACAATAGATTTAGGAAATGGGGTCCAAAGTTTGTAGGAGGAACTGTATGTTGGAAGTGATTCAGATATATACTAATATATACAATGTTGTATATTTTGTTTGTATATAAGTTAAGATTGAATATAGGCCTGGGTGAAAAAAAAAAAGATATGTACTGTCGATAGACACTTCAATAGCAATAATAAAATTGTTCAATAGAATGTTCGATAGTTTCACTAAAATGCATTAAATGCAAACTGCCATAAATCGTGAGCAGTGAGAAAATGAGCAGTATTTCCCACAGGTCTTAAATATACTTGTGGTGGTAGCCAGTGGAAAGGGCCAGTATTACCTGTCACTACAAAAATGGTCTACTCTGTGTGATTTTGGATCGTACTGGTATCTGCTTCTCTTGAGAGGTTTGGAATTTGCTCTGCTCATGCAGATTGCAGTCTTCTCTGCTCGAGCTGCTCAATAAATCACGCTTGCTATCAGTGACAACCACAGGCTTCAGAAAAACAGACTCCTAGTTTTGTTTATAATTACATTTTTTTTGACGTACAAAGAAGGAAAAACACAAAAAAATTTGCCCATTTATTTTTGTTACTGACACGTAAATAGAATGATCAAATGTACACAGACCGTTAATGTCCTTTTAATAATCAGTTAAATAGGCTGGGGGGGAGCTCTCTTAAAAAGCTAAACGCGCCGACTGGACTCAAGCACTCCATGTTGTCATGGTAACGTTGACAATACCACGTAACGTGCATAATGGTTACGTTTGTCTACAGCGTGAAAGCTCTCTGTTCAATCATTTCAGCACAATACTGTTCCTTTTAGTGATACAGTTCATTATGTTCATTATTATTTATCTATCCCTCACAGAACATTTTTGTTCTTCATACTTATTTGTTAAAATGGTTAACCAAATATACTTTGGTGGCTGTTAGTATACCTGGGTGACCCGCCCAAGTAAAGTCTAGCCTATGTGTGGGAAACGCTGTGCAGATGATAAGAAAACTGTTGATAAAAGTAAGGTGTTTAAATTCAAAATAAATTGGTTAAATTCAACCTTTTTGTTTCTCCTGGTAATGATTAAAAATAGGTCTTTTAAAAATGAATCAATAATTAAAATCAATAATCGCTATCGACTGAAATGAAACATTTTGTGATAAATTTTTCAGCTATATCGTCGAGCCCTAATTGAATATGGATTATGATATTTAATGAAACAGTGTATGTACTAATGGTGTTGCTTGGAAAAACAATTTCGTTTGAGGCAGTTGTTTGCAGTTTGCTGAACTGGTAGCTAAGTGCTTCCTTTGTGATCTATGTTATCCTTATCGTTAGTGTAAAAAAAAATCTGGATTAGCTGATGGATGATACACGGACTATGGGCTGATCAACTACATTTATGTCAGGGGCATAAATTGTGTTCATTTTGTTTTTGGATTATCTATTACTTTAAGGGGTGGGGGAGGGGGGGTATAGTGAATAATGGTTTTCTGACCTCACCACACTAACATACCATATTGCTTTTCTATCAAGCCAAACCCATCAGACCAGGCCAGCCACCTGTGGCTTCTCCCACCCACCCCAACATCAACCGCTCTGGGGCAGGGCTCTTCAATAACCAGCCAGTGGTTATCCGGGGAGGAGGCGGAGCCAAACAGTAAAAACGTTTGTGTCTGATTTTGTATTTCGTCAGTTTGTAATGTCTGCTTGGTTATAAGTTTCATGTTGATAATCTGCACTTTCTTTTTGTAGCATTTGAAGTCTGCAAGTCTAGATGAAGTCAGAAGAACTGAGCTGGTCTTCCAACACTGGACAGTTCAACAGGCCTAACACTTTAAACTATATATATTTGAATATAAGTATATATATGTATGAAATATTCCTACATTGGCTGTACAGTTGTCCTCTCTGGTCATATGTTTAGAGGTTCCATTTCCCTGTTTAAAAACACACCAAAAAAAGAAAGAAATAGGACAAAAATGAGTGCAATCACTGCTCTGTAAGTAGCTTGTAGCTTCACTCTTAATTGCATTAGATTTTTAGCCCTCACTGTGCCAAGTGGAATGTATCATCAAAAAATTATAAAGATTAAAAAAAGGCAGGAATAAATGGAAAATTAACTTCTAAAAAAGGGTAAAAAGAAACCCAGCTACTGCATCCTCCAAGCTTGTTCATGTATGCATCATGCTACTTGTTTTTAACTGTTTTGGAGAGAGTGACTGTTCTTCATTGCTTCCACTGAGCAGTTTCCAATAAACTAATTCACTTGAATGGCTAATTTAAACACTACAGTCAGAGTACATGAACACAACCTGTTTTTGTGCACTGGGGTTCTTGGGGCCTTACAATGGTAATATGTTTATAAAAAGGAATAAAGAAAGTGGAACAAAAATGAAGGTTTTAAGAGAACACAAAGCTGCTGATTGTAGACACTCCATATGTTACTTTAAAGCACTGTACAAAAACATAGTGGTAAATGTGCATCATTAACTGATAGTGATATCAGCATTATGAAATGTGTGCTCAGTCTGTGTAAATGGAAGGTCACCTGTCATGTTCTAGATACTGCTGTTTTTATAATTGATGCATTTATCATTGATGGGTTTAACAAATCAATCACTACTCATCAGTTGATGCTATTGATTGGGAGTACTGCCTTATAGCCTTTCACTAGTTCAGCCTGTGATCTAATAGAACGTGGATATGTGAAGAAATGCAGTAGCATTTTAACTAATAGATTTAGACATTTTACCTCTGATGGGCTTCAAATTGAATTCCCCAACAAGGAAGTGGTGTTGGGCTATTTTAATCTCTCCTTTTAGTAAGTGATCATGTTCATTACACCCATATTAAGCAATATAGAGAATGTTGGCTTTGTGGTCTTACTTAGCTTAACAGCAGCTGTTCTCTGTATCTTGGTACGGACGCAACACCTGCAGAAATGAGCAGAGTTTGTTCTAAAGAACTACTCCCTGGTTCGTTCATCTCTAAACAAGCCTGTGCCATGTTTGAAACAATATTCAACCATGACCATTTTGCAAATACTTCAATGACCATGGCCAATCAATATTCTTTGCAGATTTTCAGTCATTGAGCGTCAGTGGTCATTGAATGTGATTCTGAAATCTGCCATTGCAGATTGTATGGACTAAATGCTTTCATAAATCTGGTACTAAGCTTTCATCATGCTTTGCTCATGAGTATTTATTGTGATTAAATGTAGCCATTGTGTTTGGCTTGCACATTTAATAAAATCAAAAGCAGTTAAATGTTTCATACCCACCACTGTTTTAAGACTTTTGTTGCCTTTGTGATTGCAGTTAGAAATCTAGATTTGATCATTATCATTTGATAACTTTTCTCTTGTCCAGTTCTAAGACTCAGCATGACATTGCAGCGTTTTATGGCCTAGCTGAATTTACAATAGGGTCTGTTTAACAGTTATTTACCATGTTTTCATTGTATTTGCAGGTGGATGTTTTATTTATTGATGTTTTAATATAGAGATGGGAATTTTTGTTGTTTCATTTTTTTTTTAATACATTTTTTTCCCTGTTGGCTTCCACTGTCAGGTTTCCTTTCTGATGACCTTTTCACCTACATCTTATTGCTCCTTGTAAATTTTGGTTGCTATACCAAGCAGGGTGATGGCTGAATAACTGATAGATATGAATTTATTTGTGCAATATGGATCAGGCATAATTAATTTTACAAAATACTGATGTAAGTGATACGTTAAGGATAACTTAAACATGACTGGCCTGGTTTTGTTCCATTTCCTCTGTACTTTTTGAAAGCACTTTAAATGTTCCATCTCAGTTGATCGCCTCACTTATTGTAATCCGAGTTAAAGCGTCTCATGTCAACTTGATTAGATGATTTAGATTTTTTTTTTCTTTGCTGAGTTTTGTAAGTTTTTTTTTTAAAACAGTTTTGCTTACAGAGACCATTTTGTCTTGAATCTGCATTGTAGTTTAAATGATAACAGAACCTGTGATGAAGAGGGATCTTGGTGTGTATACACTCGGCTCTCCGAGTTGTGCAGAGTCATAAACTGGACTGATCTGTATATTTCTTCTGAATGCTTACTGTAGGGCAGGTTTTCACCCCTTGACATGAAATAAAATTAAAATTAATGGCATAAAATGGTTTTCTGATTTTATTTATAGGGTTACATTGAGGGTAACTGAATTTTACAGCTTTGTTACATTTTACAGAACTTTTTTTAAAATTATTGGTACAGTCCTATCCTCAATATTGCTTAAAATCATTGGCTTTAAATAAACAGATGGTGGCAGTATTAATCCACAGGTTCTCCCACACGTCTCCATGGCACCCTCACATAACTGCTCTCTTGTTCTAGTTCGCTCATTAGAAATGTGGACTGATCCAGTTCTGAACTTGACTATAAGGACATTGCAACAGAATTTTACTCTATACAGCTAAGTGCAAAAGTTTGCATACCCTTAAGACCACATGAAGGCATTTATTTATACCAAACTAAGATTCACCCATTTCATTAATCATTATCAACAATTATTAGTGTGTGAATTTACATCTCTGGAATGGACTGGTGTCCCAGCCAGGGTTACTGAGACAGTCTCTGGGTACATTGTGAGGCTGACAAGGATCAACTGTAACTGTGTGTGTGTTTGCTTCTCCCCTTCTGAACTTGCTGAATATTATTTCAGAGCTTGTACGCCTACCCATTACCTTTGTTACTGCCTTCAACCACTTTGCATATTCTCTGAGAACCCATTTTAATGTTCTAGATAGACCTACTGTAGGCTGTCTTGTTCAGAGCCAGGTTGGAGATGGGTATGATCATAGTGGAAAAATTGCTTTTGATCATTTCAAAACATTTTTTTACACATTTGTATTATTTTGAAATGTGTTGATTTGGGATGCACCCACATCTCACTGCAATTGCTTGCTGTTTGTTTGAACAATAACTGCCCTGTTACTTGCCCTGATGACATCTTTCTCATGGGCTGATGAATTGAACGGTAATGTAAATGACAGCGCTGAACATGAACATGCAGCACAGATCATTTAGGCTCTATACAGGCTGCGGAATACGAGCACGCGCAATGACACGGATACGCGCATTCATTTCGACACAGAGAACCGGATTGGGAGCGAGGTCGCGCAGGAACACGTGCACGCGCATTCTGGGGGTAGCGACGGTCGGAGTAGCGCTTCTTGCTGGTGCGGTTTAGTTGTAAGTGCGCGCGCTCTCTCTCTCTCTCTCTCTCTCTCCCTCCCCCCGACAGCAGAACAGGCTTCTAAAGTTTAGCTCGGCTTTTCTTGGACAGGCAGCAGGCAGGCAGGTAGGCAGCAGGCAGGCAGGCCTGGCAGCACCGAGTGCGCGGACGCAAGGTCAGTCGCTATACAGGGTTTTTACGGGCCTCGTTTTTTGGTTAAATGCGCTTTTGTTTGTCAAATACAGGGTTACATTGTTGTTGCTGATGGTTGGTGGGTTGCACCGCTGCGGCTAACCAGTAACCACCACTCCAGCTGGAGAGCGAGAAAAAAAGCTGCGGTGAAATGTACACTTCATTTAAATAGGAAAATGCGTTTAAATGCAACCCGTATCTCCTGTTGTGGAACGGTAAGATATGGGTTTTTTAACAGACGTGTGTAAATATATACAGTTTAGCTTATACGGTGTAAAGTTCACAGAGAATCGGTGTTGTGTTGTTGTGTTGTCACTGCTGTCCAAACAACGAGCTGTGTTTATCAGGGCAGAGTAGATGATCAGACTCTACACACTGCTGAGGGGCGAGTCGATATTTATATTTATACAGGAGCGGACAGGAACAAAGTTTCTGGGTTAATATTGACCTCCATGCCACACACACACACACTGGTGATGAAGGTAGGTAGTCCAGTGTCAGGACAGAAACCAAAAGAGCTGCGTTTATACATCATTACCTCTTCGCCATTGCGGTTTTCACACGAGCACTTGGGGCTCAGGCTGCTTTGGCTCTGGATCTTTAACTGAATGAACCGCTGGAACTGATGCGTTAAAGCCAACAGAGCACATGTGAGCCCTAACACGGCAAATACCATCAGGTTAATTATAGGCGACTTTATCCGGTCATTTAGGGCAGCAGAATAGCTAAGCAGGTCCCACTTTGGGAAAGCAAGAGCTTGTTCTTTATCCGCGGAAAGCGACCTTTTCCCACTCTGCTAGTGTGTTTGTGGTACTTAGCTGTGCATTTTTTTTGTAGCTGGGGTGTTTCTTTTCTTAT
>JAOTRR010000059.1:12233729-12247179 GCA_028570945.1 Gogo arcuatus
GTAATTATCCAATCAAAGGCTCTTATGTATTTGCTTATTTAAATCCAAATGGCGAATTTTTTTTTTTTTTTTTTTGGCCGTGCAGTGTATATATTGGAAGGATTACTAACGTTCATACTATATGGTATGAACAGACAAAAAAAAAAAAAAAACCCTTCTGTATTTAAGTGTTCCTGCAGTGTTCAGTCTTCAGACTCCATGGCTCAGTGAATGCTGGAGGGTTCAGGAAGCAGCCAGTGGTGCACTGTGTCTCACTGCATTTCCCCTAAACCCCCTGCTGACTCCTGTGATCAGTGTGACTGTGTCTGTATGTGTAAGACCTTATTCAGTAAAATGCAGATTATGCGACAATACAGTAGTTACTGAAATGAATTTGCCTTGGTATGTATGAGGTGGAATGTGTTACTCAGACCATTTACTTTTTTACACAGACTTTATTGTGTTTAAATGTGATACTGCATTAACTTTCAGGCTAAAGAGGAATTCAGAAAGTGGTTTGCAGTTCTGCTTTCCTACTTGGGGTGGAACACATGTAAATAACACACATGCTTCCAACAGTACCATTTTAGCAGAGAAGCACAGATTCTAGGAGCTCTTGGAAGTCCTCAGAAATCAATCTGGGCCGTTCTTCCCCTTTTCGTTCCATCTGAACCTGCAGGCCGGCTGTTCCTGAGCAGCCCAGCTTGAGTGTCGGTCACATGCTTGTTTTGTTTGCTTTTTTTGCTTTTCTGTCTGAGTGGACATTCTCACTTCCAGATTAGTTGCCATCAGGTTGTGCCATCAGAAGTACTTTTGAGAAAGGGCTGAAACAAATTTCGGAAAGTCTGGAGCAGTCATGTACTCTCAGAAGAGTAGGAGGTTCTAGCTATTTTGCAGACTGTCAAACAAGGATGTGTAGTAATAGCAGAAACTGTTTCATTGTGTGTTCAAACAAAAAGTCTGAACTCTATAAGTAACAGTGCCATTGCTTTGAAAAGTATGACCCCCAACGAAAACCTGATGAGTGAAATCAGTGAATACCGTTTAAATGGTTTAATTAGAAGCTGCTTGATTTTAAAAAGGAACAGATCATACAACCTCATTACTGGGAATGCAAAGTTTTGCTACTCCTAGCGATGCTACTGCAGATCAGTCATGGCAGAGACAGAGGTATGTTTGTGAACTGCTTTGTCCTCCATGATGAACTGCTTTTCCTAATATTGAAGTCTCTTCATGAAGATGCTTAACCTGCCTTTAACTAATCACTTTCTGCTGTGTTCGCAGTGTAAATATGATGTATATGAATGCTGCTCTCGACTGGAAAAGTGCATTAATTGCTTAATGTAGGCATGTTTGAGCAGAAATCTAAATGTAGTCACCTGAGTGATTTTCAATATTGTGTGTATGGGTGTGAGATTGAGAAGACTGATTATGGTTTTGTCTTTGGATTAATAGTCTGTGGTCAGCTTGTGTAAGCGTCTGGTAAGTGTGCTGGCATTAAGGGTGGTTTCATTGTGCAGGATGTGAAAATCAACATACTGCTTTTCACACTCGCACACCGCACCCCCTCTAAAAGCTTCTTATTGGGGCGCTTTGTGGAAGCTGGTGTCTGGGCGGATCAAATAGATTGTGACGTGCATATATTTGTGTGTAGATCTGTGGGCCTGCTTGAAGCCAAATATAGTTATACATACTTCATGCCATTTTATGTCACCCACATACTTTCTCAGATTCTGTTAGACCAGTGAGCGATAGTCAACCACGTTCAACCCAGTACTCTTTCCTCTCATACCCCTTTTCCATCAAGGCAGTCCTAGGGTTGGTTTGGTTAGCCTGTAGAAAAGCAAACCAGTTTGCAAGTTGAATCAGTTCCGAACCAGCACTAGCTCCAGTCCAGAACTAGCACTTGGTTCGCGTTGGTGGAAAGGGAGAATTAGATCCACCTTTCCCTTCTTCCCTGTGTGTCGTCCATGGTGCGGTGCTGTAGCTCTGCTTTTTAGAGTCTGACAGAAAATGTGTGATGTTTGTGCCAGCAGGCACTGGGTACCCCTAAAATGCCCCTTTATTTAGGCACATAGGAGATCTAATAGCTTCTCTGCCAGTCCAAACACTCAAAGAGCTGTTCTGCGCTTTTCTTATCCTTTAACGTATATACAATGATGGGTTTGTTTTTTGGAGCAGGCTGCCTTGTTACCCTGCCCCATGACTTAGCGAGCTAATGAATGATGGAAAAGGAGATGCGAGAGTTTAGTCCCTTTCAAACAATTTGGGCAGTTGTTTGTTGTATGAAAGGCTCCTCACTGAACACCTGCCAAGAGTGAGGGTTTAGAGTGTGTGTGGATCTAGTTTGAAGGTTTGATGTGCTGTGTATTTGTGGCAAAGCATTTGATACTGGAGCGCAAGATAATTGAAGAAGAATAATTAAAGACATTTTCACATACATGGATCATGTAATATTTAGGTCAACAACTTGCTAATAAAAAAAAAAATTATTTGAAACATTGTTCTCCTCCTTCTCATGTGCTGAACTCTGTAATAGGGGTATAATGCAATGACGTTATCTTTTTAGTGCTTCAAATATCCATATCTCTATCTGCATTTGGATTTCAGCCCGAAGTGGACGTGACCTGAATCCCCAAAATCCTGGAAAACACTGGAAAAATCTAGAGATAGCACTGTCATTGTCATGGAAATACATTCTCTTCTTGCGAGAATTTTGTTTCATTGCACCACATGAAGCCCACACACACGTACTTTCAGCTCCATTTAAAGTTCAGATGGGAAGAGATCAGAGGTAGGTCTAAACAGCCATGTACTTTGACAATGGCACGCTGTTTTTTTTAGTTTAATGCCTGTTGGACCGTTGCCTTCTGTTCTCTTCATCTTAGGCTACCGATTTCCCCTGCTGTCTCTGAGTTCTGATTGAGAAGAAAACAGTGAGCAGAAAGCCTAACAAACGTAATTGATGTTGCGTTTATAGAGTAATTCAGCTTGTAACTTGGGCTGTATTGAGAATAAATCCCTCTGTGTAATTGTTGCTGATAGTAAATGCCATGTATTGATTGTCTGGGGAAGGATTTAGATAGTGATGTTCAGTAAACTCACATGCTTGCTGTCCTACACAATGTCCTGTATACAGTATGCTGCAGAGCAGTTAATATGCTGATGTGAAGGCAGGTCTGTCTCCTTGGTCTCCCTGCTTTATTGGTTCCTAAATTAGCTTAAACAAGCCTAGCTTGTTCCTAAATACCAGAGAGCAATAAAAAAAAGGCAATTTCAACAAATATATTTCTTAATGTGCGTTGTGCTGTGCTGCTTCACTTGGCCCTCAGCCTGTTCTAATAATCATCATAACTTGAAGCTCAGCCACAAGATGCAAATCCTGGCTTTTTGTTTTTCAGTCCATTTCTTCTATGTTTAATTTTTCACCAGACTTTCACCTCTGGCCCAGACACCGCAGTCAGTCTCGCACTGTTTCCTGTCTGGGTCTGTTCCTTGTTCTGCGTGTGTGACATCACTTCCTGTCTCTGACTGAATGTGCTGTCTTTTTGTTTTTTTGTTTTTTTTTTTTTTTTTTTTTTTTTTTTTTAATGTCTAAACTTCAAGCTATTATTCTTTCTGTCTTTCTTTCTTTTGGTGTATGTGCTCCTTGGAGTCAACAGACTATCAAATACCCCAGAGTCAGGGGGAAAATATTCTACCATCATTCAAGGCTAATTTACAAACACCCAAAAGAAACAGGCTAACATTGTTTACTTGAAGTCTCATTTATTCAGTACCTAGTGTCTAGACTAATGGCCCTTCTCTCAGAGCAGGTTGAATGTTAACTGCACTTGTTATTTACCTGATTGAACACTTTGTGTCAAAATTCGCAGATTCATTCTGCAAGATGACTGAAGTAAGTGCTCAGCTTTCCTCTGGTCTCTCAAGCACTAAACCTAATAGTGAGTGGATCTTGAAGGATTCTTCAACTTGTATTTCAAATGTATCCTGACTAAATATAATGAGATCTGTGTGAACTTGAGGAATGAGTTGCTATTAAAAATTTTTTTAATGCTGAATCAAATGCTGGAGTGTGCCAAAATGGGAAGTGGTGCTATCTGGGCCTTAGGTTTCTGAGTGAGAAGAAAGGAACAAGACAAAAGAGGTAAAGAGTTCCTCTTTTGTGCTCGCGCACACACACACACACACACACTCGCTCCCATGTACACACACACTCAAGTTGCTGCAATCTCATCTTGTGCTGATTGGAATTTTAAATCCGCTTAATGAAGGCAGTAATTATACACACCATTGAGGTTGCAATTAACCTGAATTTCGCTCATGTAATGAGTAGTGGTGAGGGGTTTTGTATATCTTCTTGCAGCTAGCGTCTACAGATATTGTCTTACATGTGGATATTGTATTAAACCGGAGCTGCCAGACCATGGCAACCCTCAGCAAACTAGCGATAGGAACCCCATTAAGATCCAGCGTAGTGATTTGGGTAAAGTGAGGTGAAAATCACCGCTGATATAAAGGAAGATGTCTCTCAGATGTCTCTCTGTTATACGCCTTAGTAATAATCCTTGGCTCTGTTAATCAGTAAACATTCGAAAATCGTTATGTTAGCTTTATTTTTTTTTTAGCCTCCATTCAGAATAGTAAAATAACAGAAATTATAGTATAAATTTGTTAAAGATGATGTTGACCTTTTAATGCATATGGTTTTGTTCAGTTTCTTAAGTTATGTTAAATCGGATAAATCTCCTGCCCATTGATCAGTTATCTAAATAGTGACTAGATGCCCTGTGTTTTAATGTAGCTGTAACTGGGCTGGAAATCCCAGGCTATGGCTAAGGTACAATTCCCTGGATCTTATCCCTGGATCAAAAAAGCTTACCTTGAAGAAAGCCTCTTATTTCTTTTTAGAATCACACCAAGTCAAAAACTGCATGTACTTTTAGATCTTCGGTACCAAATGATATTTTTATTTACTTCCTAAATTCTCATGCTACTTTTTCACACTGGATTTGAAAATTTTAAGATCTAATTTACTGAGTTTAAGAAACTTTTACTGATGTTAAGAAACTAAACTCTAAACTTTTTGTATCAGACATCTGTTTCTGATGAGTGTGTGCACTTTATATGACTTAAATATCACCAGCTGCTGTGCTGTTTTAGGTTATTAGATCATGAATTTTAGCAGTGATTTTGTGAATTAAAAAACAACAGCAACTTGCTAACAGATTTTATTGGTGTGTTGGTCAAATAACACACGGTGATGAAATGTCAATGTGTTCCATGTTTTTCTGACAAAAGCCACCTAAAAGAATAGCAATTTTGTTTTCAAATTGTAGTCCACTGCTGGCCTCAGTTATGTGAATTACACGCAGTCATTCCCATAATCTCCATAATCCTATCCTATGTCAGACAAGTTGTATTCCGTCATCTGCTTGGCACTGGGGGATGTTTAGCTTCCCAGAACACAACAGGCAAACCATTATTAACTCTTTCATTTCCTTCAATTGCATGATCCTCATGAGTATTCTCCCTCACACTCATTCAGTCTGCAGGTGATCAAATGCCACCCTCCTGCTCTGGAGCATGTGAACTGCAACTCGTGACCCTTGGTAGCATGACCTTTGACCTCAATGTGGTGCCGACAGACCCCCAACGCTCTGAGATACCAGTCCCTCCTTTGCTCCCTCCACTCCTCTCTTTGTCTAACTCTCTTTCTGTGGCTTGCCCTTTTCTTAAACGGTGAAGGACAGCGTCCTAATGAGGGAGTCTATTTAAAGTGAACTCCGATGGCACTAAATATAGCTGTTAAGATGCGCCTTCTAAACTCATAACTACATCCGCCTGGCTCTTGGTGGCTTTGAGTTGGAAAGCAGCTCTTTTTCTCTCCTCTTCCATCTTGGCGGGATACGCTACTTCCTGACGAGGATCAGCATTTGCTCCGAGCCAGACAAGGGACATGTTCTCTTACCTGCGAAGCCCTCATTACTTGGTATGTTATAAAGATGGTAACAGGATACTGAATGAAAACAAGTGCTCCAGAATTTGACTCGTTTGTTCTTGTCATGTTCTCTGGGAAAATGACATTGTTCTAGAAGCTTTTCAAAAAAAAAAATCTCCACCCTGAAATATGTTTATATTGCAATATATTTGTGATTTTGTTGGTTGGTGCTGTTTGTTTTTTTCAGTGAAAAGTTAGTGGCTGTGTGCCACGCTAACAGCACATTGCTAGCATAGTTACAGTGATGTTTGAATAGTAGAAAAAGCATTTTCTGAAACCTAAAGGATAATAGTGAGATTTCACTAAAAAAAGCAAGAGCTTATTTTCTCGCTCACCATTTACCAGCGGCTTTCATTTTCATATGAATGAGAAATCCAGCAGAGAGGTAGTGGAGACAGCGGAAGTTGGATGCCGAGTTCCAGAATGCCATGAAGCTATGTGATGCTTTCACAGAGTTACTCAGCTCAGCTAGTTAGCAATCTGTGAGATGACGAGCACGATGGCATTGATGGGGATATTAGCAAGAAATTTGAACCTGATCTGTTTGAGCACAGTGTACAGATGACGAGGTGTGAGAGCTGGAAAGACAAAAGGAATAAAGTGCTACTGCATCACTCTCATAAGGTAAAGATGATGTGAGGGCTAATTCCCACTAGCAGCAGGTGTTCAAATGGCATTGTGGGTAATGGTTGTCACTGAAGATTACATGATAATTAAAAAAGATTTGTACAGTAATCTTTCACAGTGGGTTTTTTCCTTTGAACTTGAACTTCGCAGTGTTGAATGTGTGTGAAAGAGGTTATGTTAGATGTTCTCTGAGACAAAAAAAAAAAAGAGACAAGCAGTAAGGCCTCACTGACTGAGAGACAAATGTTCATGTCACTGTGCTTACTGGCGTCACATTTGCTAATGAGACCATGACTCAAGTCTTCGAATCAGACACATCAAAATGTCCAGTGTCTGTGTTTCTAAGCTGCTGAAAGGGGCTCTGTGCTCCATTTGTGAGACTGTCACTGTTTGTGCTGTAAGGCATGCATGAGCATTGTTTCCTACTCAAACACCTCTCATGTATTTCATTTAAGGGGAAGATCTAATCCCATTTTTTCCAGTTTTGATACAGTACCAATAGCAGTACTCTAGCTACCGACTGATACCTGATACAGTACAAGTCACCTCTCTACAAACTTCTCTTGTCAAGTTACATGAAACTTCAGTTGTGTCCAGTGTCGATATGGAAGCTGTGTGTTTGCAGTCAACTCAGTCCTCATTCATTCACATCATAAACACTGCACTGGGCTGGATAAGAAACTGTAAAATTTGATCCAGAACTGATTTAACATTGCAGGACAGTATCAGCTCATATACCAATGCTCAGATATTGAATTGACACATTGCTTGTTTTGGCCTAATTAAGGGTAAATTATTTTAGAAAAATAATTAACACTCATGCTGGGTCCTAATATTAGACACAGTAGAAAGCCAGGATAAGTCAATACTTTGACAAAAGAAAATCAAATTGGAAATTGTCTGTATGAGTCAGCTTGTTACTGTTTGATTGTTCTACAGTGTAAGAACCAAAGGTGTTAGAACCATAAAATCCATCCAACACAAAGGAAACGTGGGGGGTGAAGTACAATGCGAATGTTGTTTGGTAAAGCTGGTATTTTTAAGAAGACTTTTTGATGAGACAAAAAAGTAAATGTTAGTGTTTCATGCAGTTGTTGATTCCTTCTCGTTGTTTATTTTAATATTTTTGTATTTGCCCTAAAAAAAAAAGGTTAAAATCTGCACATGCATAGTAAAATCAGCTTAACTCTCCTCCTCTTTTTTAGCCACACCAAAAGTGTGGGTAAAATGATGGTTTTATCAGTTCTTATTGATCTTCAAAGAAGCATTTGATGACAGTCTCTCTATTGATGATGCATGTTAGCACACCATGTGATCTGCAACCCTTTCTCATAACCCCTCTTGTCTCTTGATGCTCCTCCCTCTGTCCCTCGCTCTTTCACTTGTTATTGTCTGTTATTGTGAGGTTCAGGGGATGGGCCTGTATGAATAGCTGTTGTTTAGTCTGTACCAAAGAACTGTTGTCTCCTTTTAGGGTTCTTAGGAGACAAGCACCAAACCTTTCTGCTAAACTCTGGCAGATTTTGTCTTGTCTAGACCATAGACCAAATCTTCTAACCTTTCTTGGTTGTTATCAGCCTCCAAAGACAAAGCATTTTTTTATTCTTGCTTGCTTTTAGTTTGAGTGGGTGAGAAAGAACAAGTGAAAATTGAGTGATGCGTGGGCACACACTCATGGGCAAGACTTATAGCATGTTGCTTATTTCTATAAGACAGATTGACATGACTCATGTTCAGTAACATGCTTGCTGTGGCATTTTACAGCCATATAAACCATTGTCCTAGGACTGTGTACTGTCAGTTCTTATGCTTGTGGATGCTTGAGATGCTTGAAGTTCATAACTAACTGCATTGCGGTATAAATCATATGGTTCCCTGCAAAAACAGTGATTTGTAACATCAAAGGAATTACGTTTATTATTTTAAGGTTAATTAAGAAGTATCTATGGAGCTCATCAAAGCAGATTTGCCATTTAAGAATTTTTTTCAAAATCTAGTAAAAAAAAAATGTTGAATATTATGAAGATTTTATAAAAACTTAAATTAATAGTTGAATCAACCGGCGTTGTCAGATTCTGAAGTATAATTTAACTCCACTAAAAGGTTAACAAACAATAGAAAAATTATATTCATCTTTCCACTCTAAATATGATTATACCATGATCAATTTTGGGCAATTTAATATGATATAGATTTTGTGATAAAATTTTGTGGGTTTTTAAAAAATATATTTTGGCTATCTTTATTTTTTTTTAAATACCATACTCTTTTAGTCATGGCTGATTTCATGGTTGAAAATTTGTAGTGATTTAAAAAAATTATACATATTTTTAGAGATTTGTAAAAAATAGTTGTTTTTTACAAATCTGAACATTTTAATAGTAATTTTCAGTATAAGAGAGTTTTAATGCTGAAAGGGTTAACTATTTGGCCTCTTTTATCGTGCAATGATAAATCATGATACAAATTTATGACTATTCGAATCAATGAAATAAGTAATGAATCACGATTATCAGGCTGCATAATCTTAGTTTTTCCTAGCTGTAATTGCGTTGCTTAGACAGCAGAGGGTGCAATAATGTAAAATAGTGGGAATGTATGTGACTTCACCCTAGGCTGAAGTAAAACAGCTCTAATCCCACAAAAACACACAACAAAAAGCAGATCTGAAGTGCTAAAGAGCTGTTCTGCGATTGACTGTACACATAGGTACAAGAAATTGGAGCTCTCTTTTTACAGACTGCTGAAAGCTAAAGAAAAGAGAAGAAAAATGGAGGTAGTACAAATGTTCATAAAAGTTTATTAAGAAAAGGCCTGTTATTAACTTTATCATTTTTAATAAAAGGAATATTTTAGTTGATAGGCTATTGTATTTTAATCCAACCTTTAAAAATGTGGGTAAATAATTATTGTTGGTTATTAAGAAAATGAAACGAGTTTTTTTTTTTTTAATTATTATTTAACAAGGAATATTCCAATTGATAAATAAATAGGAAAATAAATGTTGCATTTTTTTTGGAAAAATGTTCTTCATTTAATATCTTATCATGGGAAAATTGAATTGTGAACCCAATATCATGAATCAAATTGTGAATTGGGTGAATCATTAAATGCCTATTGAACTACTATCCTTTAATCCAGCAGTGTTTTGTTTTTTGTTTTTTGCTGGCAGTTTGTTTGCAAATCAGTGATGATGCATATTGTATAAGGTAGAAATGTCTTCAAGCATGTTATATTTTTGCAGTATCACCCTCCCTAACCTTGATGTCCTGTGTGGCTTTGTGTAAATCCACTGCTGTGTGTGTGTGTGTGTGTGTGTGAGATTTCTGAGCTTCCTGCAGCAGCATGTTTGAGCAGCATGACTCTGCCACCTTTTGCATAAATCCTGCGTAAACAACCGTGCCACTTCTGACACAACTAGCATCGTCGCCAAACAGAGACATGCACTGACCTACTAATTGGCTACAACCAATGGCACAGCAGGAATTTGTTCATTAGCCCGGGGGATTAGGTCATCCAGAGCCGTCTGCACGTACTTCCATCTGGTCAGAGGAATACATGGAGGCCTGACAAGTTGCTTTGGTCATGTACAGCATATGGACTGTTGTGCTTTCACGTTTTCTGGAGCCCTGATGACCTTGAATTAATCATTTGCGTTTTTTAGGTACTAAAGAAGAGAATGCTTTGAACAGTTTCAGGAAAACCGTGTTACTGTGCATTTGTTTTATATGATGTAAATGCTTTTCATTTTTCAGCTTATCTGCTTGTGTGGCCTTTCTAGCTTTCGCACTGTGTGTTTAGTTGTGATTGTTGGGTCAGTTGTATGCTGTGCTGTCGCTAATAGCTCATAGAAGTCTGCCAAACTCTGCCTGAGGACAGGCTAAGGCAAGTTGAAAAGCCATGGTAGAGGTCAGAGAGGTCATGATTAGGGTGTTAGTCCCAGCTGCTGCTAAAAGCTGTTCCCAGCTGCTCTCAAACTCTAATCAGCATTCATAAGCAAAATGTGCAACAATCGCCAACAAACTCCACAGTTTTATATATGAAATAAAGTCTGACCCAGTCTTAGGGATGTAAATCAGTTGTAATGGTCCATGCAGTTTTGGTGCAGATGTATCATTTCAGACTAAATACGAATGTCAGATAATTGTATACATGAACATCTCTGCTTGATTACACAATGTAACATTGTCTCTGCAGTCCTTAGAACTGACCATGTCAGTGGTGCTTGATTAATGTCAGTAAATTACATACGCACACTGAACTGATTTAACGAGAAAACATTTTTACAAAGCATAGTTTGGAGGAGAATGTGGGACATGGTGAGGGAGGTTAAATGAAAGAAAACAGTGTTTGAACCATAGAGTTCAGTTTTTCATTGATGAATTAATGGAGTGAAAAGCAAAGCCAGTAAGAGAGGAATTTATAGCTGTCCTGGGACAAACCTCATGCCATAGTGGATTTGGGATAAGAGTTAAAGCTGGCAGACAGGAACCCAATTATACACACAGACATGTGATGTAAAACTGAGCTCCTGCCTCAGTCGATGTATAGTTGTGGTCTCCTTTTTACCTGCCATGTAGATGTGGGGATCCTCCAGGGTCTGCGAAACAGCCCGAGTATCCATGAAAAAAAAAAAAAAAAAACCCTGATATTGCAGTGATGTTTGCATGATATCTTGATAAACTACATAGTTGTTATAGTTGTTTATTAGAATGTAATAGTTATAAGCATAATTGATTGGTCATTTAAATGAACTTTAATAAGCAAGGCTAATACTGTTAACTTCAATGTAATGGCAATTTTAATCAAAAGTAGGTGCTTTTAATATAATACAAGACATTTTAAGATGCGCATTTCAACTGGCTTGGTTTTGGGTGTGTGTGCCTGCCCAGTTTTTAAGAATGATTAAAAAAATAAACTTTTTTTAACTGCTTGAAATAAATATGATTTGCCTAATAGTTATAGGATAATGCTTAATGGATACAAGTGGACTTGTATGTCAATCATCTTATTACTGATATTTTCATGCCTCACATCTGCCAGAGCAGAAATCGTGTGCTTGTGCGTATGCGTGCATATTTGGTTTCATCTGTGGTTTGGGATGCATAGCAAAGGCCTGAAAGGTTAATTGCTTGCCAATCAACCAAAGTGAGTGTGCTTAAACTCACCGAAGTGTGAAATGGAGCTCTGTAAGCTGGACTGACTGCTACTACATCACACTTGTCCAAGCACCACCTGCGTTTTAAAATGTCCTTGCAGGTCAGCTTTATGCTGGTTTTATACACACACTCCTATAGATGCCATAGTGCTCAGTACAGATTGAAGTTGTAGCACCTAAGATTCTGGAGGTCAGAGTGGGATCACATGCTGACAGGAATGAGGACACATGATTGGGGCAGATCTTTGAAGGCTGCAAGGAGCGTGTACAAGTTGCTACAGATGTACTGATCAGTTTGAGTAGATGTGTCTTTCCTGCAGGCATTTGCGTGGAAATGTAGGTTAAGCTGGTCATCTATTTTCAACTCATTGTCTCTCTCGCTCGCTCTCACGCTCACTCGCTGTCTCTAATGGAAGGACAAGGAATATCCTTGGCTGTGCAATTTTTCACTTTTCCATTTTAATATGTTTTAATACATGTGTAGACCTCTAGTGGACATTTAGTGCCATTGCACTCAGTGCTATAATGTTGCTGATTGCTAATGTTACCAATGATATTAAACACAGTCAGTTTCTAAAGAAAAACAGAAATCGAGATGAATTGATTTTCTATTATGATTTGTTGGTAGAGATGGTTACAGAGCTGGAGACTCATCAATATGATTTCATTATGATGTGGATATGTCATGAAGCTCACAGAGTGAGTGAGGGAGGGAGAGGAAAAAAAGGCAGAGCAAGTGTGTGTGTGTGTGTGTGTGTGTGTGTGTGTGTGTGTATATTGAGGAACATGCTTTCCAACAGTTTTACTTCACTGATTCATTTGTTATGGCACCCTGGGGGAAGCCTAATGCTCTCATTATGACTGCATTGTTGTGGCTCAGTGGTTGGGAACCTCTGATCTGAGTGACTCAACGGAAGGTTTAGAATAAGTTTTATGCTTTTTAGGTTTTTGAACCTAATCATACACAGGATGTGATGGAAGCAGATGGATGAATGGATAATGGCCCAATACATTTTTTTTTTCAGTGTGAGCACTAGAGTGACTTGGCAGTAATTTGATATGATCAGTTATGTCCAATAATATCACATTCTTTTCCAATATGAATGTGTATTTGTGTATGTGTAGAAGTGAGCTAAGGCAGAGTAGCATGTGAGAAATGTTTTTTTGTGTGTGATGGCCACCGAGGACCCCATTAGCATCAGCTGATCCAAAACCTCTGTCACCAGTGTTCTAATTTAAATCCCAAAATAAATCAGTTACACTCAAGTCTGTGTATATATACACACAAATACAACTCTCCCTGTTTAGAAGTTTCATGTTTTGCATTTTTATTGGTTGCTAAACTTTAAGGCATATTACATTTTGTCTAAAAGTACAGCTAATCATAGGTTTAAAAGGGAATGCAGGCTGCCATACTCAAGATATGTCAAATGTTATGTTTTGTTTTCTAATAATTTCTATGTGGAGTATTGTTCCTAACGTGGTGTGTGTTTGTGAGTGTATCCATGTGTGTGCACACTTCTGTGCATTATTTTTATCTGAGCATTGAATGCAATCCCCGTCACTGATTTTAACATAGTGTCATACTCAGTAGTTCAGCCAGGGCCATGCAGCACTCTCACTTCCTGTTCTGTCGTGTGTGTGTGTGTGTGTGTGTGTGTGTGTGTGTGTGTGTGTGTGTGTGT
>JAOTRR010000059.1:12259838-12272249 GCA_028570945.1 Gogo arcuatus
ACATCCATCATTACTTTAAGACATGAAGTGTCTTTCAATTAATAAAAATAAAGAAGAACCATTGAATTAGGTGTGTCCGAACTTTTGTCTAGTACTGTATATTTTTTAAATGATTTATTTTTTTGTTAAATCTTGAAAACATCCCAGTGAACCTCAATTAATATACTGTTCTAAGAGCTGCTCTTGTGGATTCTCCAGTTCACACTGTTTGCATGTTTCCATCCTGCTTGCATCATGCTTAATCTTCTACACTCTGTTTTGCTTGCCTTTCACTCAGAATGTGGATTTAGATGTGTTATTGATGCCATTTCTTCCTTTCAAGTAGGTTGCTATTGGAGATGCCTGAATAGCCCACACACTGGCATGTGTTTCCTCATGTGAAACATGAACATGTGTGGATCGTATTGCATGTCACTTTTAAGCCACCACGTTTTAAGTCTAGTTTAATGTTTGGATTGTATTTCAAGATGAGAGCCTGGCTTGTGGTTTGAAAAGGCAAATAAATGTGTGAATGTCTCTGCATATATATAACATTTAAAGTAAATGATCATGGTGTAAATAATGCATACTTGTGGGTGCTTGTAATTAGTGTAGAATCTTGTCTTTCATTTTTATTTGTAAAACCTTCCCTTTAATTCACAACTAACATTTGGCATCTAAAGCTTGTTGTAGCTGTGATCAATAATCTGGTTTGGCAGCACCCCATAACGAAACAGTAACACTAATGATAAAGATACGAAGAAGATATATAATATTTGATAACTCTAAGACAAGGACTAATGAGTTGTGGATATTGCAGCATTTCCTAATACAGAATGGTAATTTAATTTCATATTCATGTTTTGAGAAGTTTGGGGGAAACCAGTCGAAGCCAGAATTTGCTGTGGACCTTCGTGGAGGGTCAGTGGAGTGGGCATCTAAAGAGAAGTCCAGCAAGAAGCATGTTATTGAGGTAAAATATAAATAAAACTGAATATTTCCAGAGCTATATTCTACAACGACTCTAACTAGAACAACCATGATGACCCTGCTTGACATTTTGACCCCAGCTAAAGACACGTCAGGGCACAGAGCTGCTGATCCAGTCAGAGATAGACAGCATCATCACAGACTGGTACAGGGCTCTCACTGAGGTTATCAATACACACGTGAGTGTTTCACATGTACACATCTATTCTTTATGTATAATAGACTACAGTCTTAATCTCTGACTTGGGCTGTACAATTGGGCAGTGCTCCAGTCTCTCATTGCTGTCCTTCATTGCGTGTTTGTGCTCTGTATTTTTGTTTGTATGTGTCATAGGCCTGGGAGTCAGATGAGGCTATTGAAGAGGATATGCCCGAGTCTCCCGGAACAGAGAAACAAGACAAAGAAAAAGATTTCAAAAAAAGCAAAGGTATAGAACAGCATGCACACGTCTCTACGATGCACACACGCGCACACATTTTGTCCCAACATACAGTATGTAATATGTGTGTATCTGTACACAGCAATGAAGAGTGCCACTATGGAATCAGCCGATCAGAAGAAGACCAGAGTCAAGCTTAAGAAATTCCTCACGCGACGACCGACCTTACAGGCTGTCAGAGACAAAGGCTACATTAAAGGTATTACACGTACACATTTGTTCAATATTTAACACTCACTTGTTGGCAGCTGCTTTTATCCAGAAGGACTTAGAATTGATGAGGGAAATTCTTCCAGTTTACACGTTTGTTGGCTTTCAGTGGTATTATATGTTCTGCTATGTGCTCTGTTTTCAGATCAGGTGTTTGGGTGCAGTATGACCAGTCTCTGTTCCAGGGAGAACACCTCCGTTCCCAACTTCGTTCGAATGTGTATTGAGCATGTGGAGAACACTGGTACACAGGAGCAAATTACTATATCTAGTTATCTTATTTATTTATCATATTTGGGATTATTGTAATTTATAGGACACTTTGTCCTAATTGTTAATGAATCGTGTTGATTCATGAAATAAAACATGGAATATGTTATGGTCTCTCTACATTTTTTCCCCTACATATGCAGGCTTAAATGTTGATGGATTGTACAGAGTCAGTGGAAATCTGGCTGTCATTCAGAAACTGCGCTTTGCTGTCAATCATGGTAGGGACTGTGTGTATTTATACAGTTATAGTACAAATGTGCTGTCAGTCTGTTTATGCATTTACTGTATCTCTTTTATTTATCCTCACCAAAAACACAGTGTGTATAGCCATGTGATTTGGTTCTCAGATACAATTACTATTTGTATATGTTTTATGGGCATCAATTTGTATAACAATATTTAAACTTATAATTTTATATCCAAAACCACAGATGAAGTCATGTGTCTGTCTGTGTGCATAAACAGATGAGAAGGTGGATCTAGCGGACAGTAAATGGGAGGATATCCATGTGATCACGGGTGCTCTGAAGATGTTTTTCCGGGAGCTTCCAGAGCCCCTTTTCACCTATTCCCACTTCAATGACTTTGTTAATGCCATCAGTAAGTTCACTCCTTTGTCTCTGTCTACACTGTGTACATTATTATGATTACTGTACAAGTCTGTATTCTAATGAAATAGCATCTCCAGGAGC
This sequence comes from Gogo arcuatus, assembly GCA_028570945.1. NCBI lineage: Eukaryota > Metazoa > Chordata > Actinopteri > Siluriformes > Anchariidae > Gogo > Gogo arcuatus. The sequence goes on from JAOTRR010000059.1 coordinate 12,262,423, forward strand.
TTTTTTTTTTCCTAACTGAAAACCAATTAACCTCATTCACTCAGTGTTAACATTTTCAGGTGACTTAATTGCTTTATTGAGAGAGGGTGTGGCTTTAAGGAATGCCTTAAATTGTGTGCATAATTATTAGGCAGTTTTTTGGTGCTGGGAAAATGGGACGAAATAGAAACCAGATGATGAACGGATGATGAAAAGGCAAAAATAGTTAACTGGCTTATACAAAACAATTGTAATTGCGAAGAGGATGAGTTGTGATCACCGCACAATCAAGAGATTTGTGAGTGTCCATATGGACGCAAAAAGTGCCTCGAGAAGAAAATATGCAAATTAACCATAGGAGACATGAGAAGAATTTAACAAGACATATCCAGGAACCATCTGGCCTCAAGTGCCAACCTTCCTGCAGAAGCAATAGGTGCAAAGTGCTTCGCATGATTGGTAAGATCAGAAAGGCAGAAAACCAGCCTCCCTTAAATTAAAAAACACAAGCAAAAGTGTCAATAATGGGCAAAACAATACATGAAAAGAGATTTTTTTCAAAGGGATGAATGGATGTGGATGGATGAGATTAGCGTGAAACTGGATGAACCTAAATGGTGGGCCCATGGCTGGATTGCTGATCAACATCCCACACCAGTTTGACTGAAGCACCAGCAAGGCGGGGGAGGGATGATGATATGGGCTGGTATTATTCACAGTGATTTTGTCGGACCATTTTGAGTGGAAGATGGATGGAAAATGAAGTCCAAAACTACTGCCAGTTTGTGGAGGCCACCTTCCTCAAGCAGTGGTACCAGAAGAAGCCAGTATCATTCAAAAAGTCTACGATACTGATGCAAGACAGTGCTCTATACCATGCATCCAAGTACACCTGAGAATGGTGAGCCAGCAAAGGCTTCAAAGATGGTAAAATGATGACTTGGCCCGCTTGCTCACATGATTAGATCCCAATTGAAAACCTGTGGGCCTTCCTAAAGAAGGAGATTTACAGCTATGGAAAGCAGTACACATCTCTGAACAGCTTGTGGGCATCTCTCTTGGTTGCTTCAGCTAAAATTGGGTGCAATCACATTAAAGAAAAAAAAACTGACAGAATCCATGTATATGAGACTAATGCAAGTGTTAGAAAAGAAAGGTGGCTATTTTGGCAAATAATGCCACTTTCCAAGGGTAAAAATGTTTTCATTAGCTGTTAAATTACTGATCTTTTTTGTTTGTTTGTTTGTTTATGAAATAAATTTGGGGGAAATGTATTTCCCAGTTGCATAGTAATTGTGCACATCTATTTTTTCCCCCACATTTTTCCCCCATTATATTTTCCCCTTGTAACATACAAATCTGTGTTTTTCTTTATATAATATTTAATTTGGGATCACTTATGTTGTGTCTAATTAATTTTTTTTAATCCACAAAAAACACAGTTGCAAAATTATGTATGCATTGTATAATGACTTGTCCCACATCTACAACAGAATAAAAATTAAATAAACACTGAGGGAACATTTTAGAACTTTTTCAAATTAAGGAATAGCTACATTAGATATTTTACCAGAGGAAGTAAAATGAGCTTTCTGGTGATAATACATTCAAGTTAGCATTTCAAACAGTGCATTATAGTGACTATATTTACTGTTTACAAAGCCATGATCATTTCTTAAATTGTCCTCTATTTCGCAGCTTAAATTTCTATTACCTCCAAATGTGCTGTTTAGTGTTTGTGCTCTTATATGTGTAACGTTTGTAAAGACTTACATGGCCACAAGAGGGTGCCACATACCATGTTTTGTCAGAACTAATTACAAGGTCAATACTAATGCTACTTTCATTTATTTTGATCATTTTTTTTCCTCCAACAGAAAACTCGGACTACAAGCAGCGAGTTCAGGCCATAAAAGATCTAATCAAGCAGCTGCCAAAGCCAAATCAGGAAACAATGCAAGTCTTATTCAGACACCTGAAAAGGTAACCACCCACATCTGATAACCGTTGTAGTTAAAAGTATTACTATGAAGTGTAATGTGTTTGCTCTTATGGAATATAAGGCTGGGAAAGGAGCACTGTATTGATTTTAGTGTGTGTATGCTCGTGTTCTTTAGAGGTGAGTAGGGTACGGCATGTGTTCTGTGCAAGCTGTCTGTATTGAGTTATCTCACTCCATTACTGAGACAGACCTGGACACTGGCCAACTACATCATTATGGAAGAGACTGGGTGATGGCAGGAGGGAGGGAGATATGCAAGGTGATAGACCACATCCTCATGACACCATGGTGTGATGCTGGAATTATCAGAGAGAGAAAGATTGGGAAACAGATGATAAAGGGAGAGAGAGGTTGACTAGACTGATTAAACTACATTAAGATTAACTGGCATGGTAAGTACTGCAGGTACTGAAATGTCAGGTGCTATATTGTGTGTGTGTGTGTGTGTGTGTGTGTGGTAAGGTGGGGTTATTACATTAGCGTATTGCCCGTGTAATAATCCTACAGACATTAATCTCTACCCCATTTTGGGCTTCCCCAAGCCATTTTTAAGTGTAGCTTAGATTGTCTTAAAGTTTAATGATGCACTCTTACACACTTGAATGCATTGCCATTTATACCATTATTTAAAAAAAAAAAAATGCGCACACTGTTTTACTGCTCACTACTTTTACCTGCCACATTAGCATAAAGACCTCTCATATTCAATAGTCTGATCTTTCACGTTTAACTCACTCAGAAATCTTGTTTGTGTCTGTGTGAGTGGGATTTTACTCCACATTAACTGTACACAGCTACATCATTTTAGTAGCTCTAGAAGGAACACAGTGGTAATTATTAGGTGCACTTCTGAATTCCCATAATGCACTGCAGTAAGTAGTATCCAAACAAGAGAAACTAAGTGTTGCATTTGAAGATAATACTTGACCTATATAGTGAGACGTTTACAATGATGTTTATGTAATGGAATGTGACTACAGGCACATTATGTTGAGCAAACTGTACTATACAAAAGCTTATTGATTTTTAAGCTTAAAGCATATTATTCAGTAGCTCTGTGAATCTAATAGGAAAGATGTATATTAAGAAGAGTAAGGAACGCAAGTTTAAACCCTCCAGTGGGGACTAGTAATTTAAGAGGACGTTAAGAGACAAATTGTCTGTGACTGTCATTGATGAAGTTCTCACATTGACCTGTAATTCACCTCATACACACCCATAAAATGCTCTCACACACAGAACATGCTCCATGATATGAAGATGAGTAAATGTAGTGAATCTGAGAATTTTATGTGATACAAGAGTAGGGCTACATGATTAATTCTATAATATTTTAATTGTGATAAGGATTTTAATTGTTTAATTACTTCGACTGTAATATTGGCAAGGTTAGTTAAGTTTGCAAATTTTTTTGCCTTATTGTTATTTTTATATATTACTTCCTGTAATTCTTAGGTTGCATGCTGTGTTCTTTTTTTTTTTTTTCTTTTTTTTTAAGTTTAATTTTATTTATCAGATTAACATATAGGCAGCACTCTTATTCTGATTCAGATTTATTCATGTAAAGGAATGCATCAGTAAAATAAAATTACATTGTTCTTAAATTGATTGAATAATTTATAATGCAACTGTTGGGCAAAATAATCAGGATTATCGTTTTAGCCTGCATTTGTGCAACACTATATGGAGGCATTTTGTGTGTATGTGAGGGGTACCTGAGACTTCTGTGTGTACAAAATAAAATGGTGATAAACTGAGAGCCTTTCTGTACTCACATACATTGTGTTGAATCAAATCAGAGGAGTTAATAGGTTATATTTAGTTTTATTAATCATGCCTTTGTGCTCCTGTAAATCTGTAATTTGCATCTGCGTATTCCGTTAGAGGACGAGGTAGTAACTAATTGTGATTGTGGCCCAAAATGAACACACAGCTTCAAAAATCAAATTGCAGTGGTACAGAAAGGTCATAGAGCTTGCTGTAATATTCGAACAGGTTTATCACCTCCATTATTTTGATTGAGTGTCACTTAGAGCTGCTCTAAACATCCTTTACACAGTGCTCTTACTGTGGCCAGCTAGATGGAAAAGCTGAGTAGATAAAGGAGGTGTGCTAGAGGGTGTAGTCGTTCATTATGATCACTACAGCCTGCTATCTCGCTCTCAGTGAAGGTCTGTGTTGGGACTGAGTTCAGATTTCATCGCCATATCAAACACTGACATTTGCCTCCATTTGCATTTAAATGACTCTTAGTCCAGTTTAACAGGAGATGGAGGACGGAGGTAGTGCTGGTTCATAAACATCATGCCCTGACATTTTACTACTGGAGAAATATTAAACCCATACTCGTATGTTTACGTTATAGTAAAAGATGTTCTGTTCTACTTTGGGTTTGTGTTGTTTTTAGTCGTTTTTTTTTTTAATTATATGTTTGAATATATCACTAATAAAACGTTTATTAATAAGAGATACTAGTGCACCATAAATGGACCATCATGAACCTGTGCCTCTCTATCTTTCCTTCAGAGTGATAGAACATGGAGAAGCGAACAGGATGACAACACAGAGCGTGGCCATTGTGTTCGGCCCGACCCTTCTGCGACCTGAGACCGAGACCGGCAACATGGCTGTCCATATGGTCTACCAGAACCAGATTGTAGAACTGATCCTCCTGGAATATGACAACATATTTGGCAGGTAGAGTCCCTGTGGACTGTACACTCATGCGCTGCTTCTCCAAAAATAATGCCAAATCATGACCACTGCAGAATTCATCATGTAAAAGCAAATGCATGCTTCATTTGCTGTGGACCAGGCTTAATACTGAACATGTAAAGAGAAGAGTATCTGCATTATAACATTGCCTAAGTGGCTGAAATAATACAAGAATATTAAAAGGTACTTCATGCACTTCCTGATTTTGGACTTTTGAAGCTGTGCAGCTGTTTCTCTGGTTTACTATTCCTGAAAAGGAGCTGCTACTCCTGATTGAGAATAAGCTGGATGGACTTGTTCATGTGTTTGGCACAGAGGATCATCCTCCATTATTGCTCTAACTGGACATTACACTCGCATCTGTACCAGTATGGATGACTCTGAGGAATCTGCTGTGGGCTGAGCATCATGGAATATGAGAATACGTTAAGTGTATGTGTATATAGTGAATACTGAAGTAAACCTGAAACTGGATTGGAGTTTCATTTCTTCCTGTTTTGGGCAAATCTGCACTTCTGAACATTTTTCCTGAAATAACGTGAAAATAGAGCATTAAGAAAAGCAGTATTGTTTCTCAACAGCTAATCTGTGGAGGGAAAGTGAGCTATTATCCTATATTGAATGAGTAATGGCTTAATGTCAGTATTACACATTACATAAGTGGACCCTGGGAAGGATTTCCAAGACTTACTAGACTTGTTTTCCTCCAGCTCTGCTTATACTATCTGCCGTTTTGACTGCAATCCCTCAATCTCATTCTTTGATGGAACTGGAAAGATTTGCTTCCACTCTCCACAAGTGACTACTGCATTACTGACCTGTTCATCTCCTTTTGACAGCATCTCACCCAATAAAGGGTCACTAAAGGCTCTGTGAGCTCTGAGGACATCTCCACTGTAACTGTCTGATCAAATAACTGGACTATGACAATATTAGGACATGGAAGTGGAACCATAGTCAGGAGCTGTTCTCTGGTAAAGAAGGATTAAAATATTACAGGTTGACATGATTTAAAATGTGGGTAGGTTGCTCTTATTTTTTTTCCCCTTACATCCCTCTTGCTAGCCATTGCTTTTATTTTATTTTTTCTAATTCTTCCTCCTTACACTTCTCTCCCCCTACTTTCCCACTCCTGCATTACTGGAAGTTGAAAGTGGAGATGTTTGCATTCAGTCCTGATGCTCCTGTTTCAGATCAATAGACCTCCCCACCTACTTTTCTCTCTGTATATCTCTACATCAGTATGAACAGAAAAAGGCAGGGTTGTACAGGAAATAGTGTTTATGGTGTGGCCATGCTGCGCATGCTTTTGTTCAGGTACAAATTATGAAAAGCCCTTTTATACAGGAGTTCCAAAATATATGTACAGATTATGGTTAAAAGATTTCGAAATCTTTTGAAGTGCGAAAGGTTTCCCTAATATTGCATAATAAATATTAGAGTAATAAATATGATATATTAATTGCTTCAGATGAAGGGTTGTATTGCAATGCATTGTGAACAGCACATTTTGAATGTAATTGTGAGACTAACTACTGTTTCTGACATTGACATGTCTAATCCTAATTAAAAAGAAATCTCATGCAAACTACATTGTTATTCTTGTGTGTTTTCTTCACCCTCTTTCACTATATGCTTAGGCTTATTTGCATTTTTTTTCCACTATATGCTTAGGCTTATTTGCATAGTTTCTTTTTAAGTAAATTTCATATGTTAAGCCCCTAGGATTTATTTTTTAAATGAGTTGCTTTTGGAAAATCTCTGTAATGGCCTGTGAATAAAACACTCGTGTTCCACAGATTCTAGGCTATCCTTATTAGGGTTATCATTTGCTTTTCCAAGTGAGATTTTATATAGTGTTCGCTATGTTTTTCTTTTTCTTCAACAAGAACCCGTCTGGATTGGACAAATACAAGACAAATAACAGGGTAAGTATAAAATCACAGGCTTGCCTGAGACCATAACCTGTATAGCAGAGGGGAGGGGATCAGAATTTCCAAATGAGAAAACAATTAGCTCATATCCACAATTCAGAGCTCTGACCACAGGTTTGAGCAGCCAGATCGTCAGTGGTGTGTGACGTGCACATCATATTCTACTTTGGATTTCAGGGCAGCAAGGCAGAAACGCTCCCAGTCTCTCAGGTCCACAGAGGCCAAAGTGTGGGGAGGTAATTTGAGCTCACCATTATGAGCCATTAAACATTCATCACCTTGGTGCTCTGTCGTTTTCTGACTTTCTCCTACAGTGTTCCTGCAGCACTCGCAGTTCTAATTCATGGCCTCTGCACCCACCAACATAAAGCTCATATGGCCACATGGCTTAAAATAGGTGTGTGTAGCACTCTGTTCCAGGTCCCCCCCCCCATACACACACACACATATCTTGGCAGTAAACTTGTGGTTTTAAAATCGCAGAGGTAAGTTTTAATCCCTCTTTGATCAGTGCCTTTGTAGTCTCACGAGTAGTTTCTGTATTTCCTGTGTAGAAGCCACACCTAATGTGAGTAATTGGATTCAATGGGAAACATGTGGAAACGTTTAGATTTGTTTCAGCTGTGGCCATGGAGACTGCAGTATTGTTGAAAGCCTAATGCTGCAGAGTTCTAAAAAGATAAAGTATTGCAAAATGTATAGCTAAAGACACCATTTACCCCAAATGCTTACCTCATTTGTTTTTGGCAGGCCCAGCAAAATGAAGCATCAAGAATCATTTGCATGTGGAGGGTGCACACAGGACTAGTGCAGAATTTTATTTGACAAGGTAACTACTTTTATGGATGTTTATATGAATGTAAACAGTTTTAGTTGACTATAATTCTCTAGCCAATCTGTCTTCCTGACACTTATGAGTGTCCCACCAGTAAGAATTTATAATTTACTTTAGCCTCAGTAAGGGAACAGGGCCTCCAGCACACTGAAGCCTGTGTGTGCACTTGGGTATTTCTTTTCATTAATGTAATGTATATGAATGCACTAATATTTGCAGTAAATTCCAAAGATGTAGGATGTTGGTATGCTTGTCAGTTTTTTACTGCAGGAATTGACTGACTCTTCCCCCCCCCCCTCCCCCCTTCTTCTGTACTTGAGTACATATCTGCATTATTTACATATCTTTTTCTACACAGCCCAGGATATATTGAAATCACCACTAATAATGTATTCCCATCATTCCCTAGTAAAGATATTGCTCTGTCTAAGTGTTTGGTTTCAAACTCTATTTGCAAATAATTTTGCATAAGCCTGCTTTAAAATCACATTTTTTGTGCATCCTGGATGACATAATCATGTATTTTAAATGTCATGGGCCGTGCTTCAGTATTAATGAAGTTCTCATGGCTCGACTTGATGTCTTTTTGCTTTGGAAAATCTAATGCATTTTAAACAGATGCTTCAATTTGGATTTACATAAGGTAATTGCAGAATGCTGGAAATACTAGGTTTGGTGTATATATAAACAACCTGACACCATCCCCACAACACACCATGCAAATTCATGTCCCTTCATTTGCTAATACAATCATCCCCATTAAGAGGGCAATAAATACAGAGCCTGCTGTACTGAGTGGGAAGGATAATGAACCCTGTCTGCATGTCCATCTAGTGCTGAGAGCTGCTGTGTGATTGGCTTAGCCATGCTACATTACCTGAGCTATCGTTAAAGGGCCTATAAACAGTGTTTGAAGCAGCACCTGAAACCGCCCCAAGGAAAAGGACAGCATGTGATTTCGCTGTGATTTTTAACACACAGCTCTCTCCTCACACTCTTCTGGTTTGGAGTGCTCCTACCTACTAATTTGGTTTCAGCTACTAATTTGCTCCTGACGGCCATGTGGTGGGTCTCTCCTCTTTTCTGATGAGTCCTCTTCAGGCCACAGCAATGGAGCTGGTCCTAGTCAGCAGCTTATTAGGATGTGGAGTCAATAACAGAGCCTGTGCTACCCTCAGAGACTTAATGATACATGTTTCAACATCTAACCTCCTTATTAGTGCTACTAAGTGACGATCACACTTATAAATAGCTCCGTGTGCTTCTTAATTATAGCCTGAGAAATCACAGGGTTGTTAGTGTATGTGTGTTATGTGTGCCTGATTATGTGTACACACGTTTGCATGATAAATGAGGGGTGTTTGTGCTGGTATTATGATTGCGTTTCCCTAGAGTTTACTTTATACTCTTGCCCACCCAGACACATCTCTCACACACATGCACTCGAGCCTCGTTGTTGAGGTGATTTATGGCGGGTACTCAAGCAGGCACATTGCTAACTGAAGCTGCTCCACTGTGGCTATGAGAAATGTGTTTCAAGGTGAAAATCAATCAGGGCATCTTGGGTAGATACACAGAGTATCCTCTTATAGACTTTTACTCCCATAAGCATTTTTAAATGGGAAGAAACTGCTGTAAGAAACAGATAATCTTATTGCAATTCAGGCAACTCACAGATTACTGGCTGAACTATTAAAGGAGTACTCCAGTGTTCTTCAAATTAATCTCAATCTCATGCATCCGAAGTTGTATGCATTATGATGAATAAGAATTCCAACACGTTTCCCGTTTCTGACAAAACCAGTGAAAAACCTGTAAGAAGCTCGTATTGAAACTATAAGCTCTAGAATTGAAACATTAAGCACTATATCTGTATATTTCATCCTTGCAGAGACTACTTATTCAGAAAGTAATATATATGGTTAGTTTGTCTCATGGGACAAAACCTTCAGATCAGAATGACTGAAAAAACCTAAATAATAGTGGAATTATATTTTACTGTATTGCTCCAGGCAGCACAGTGATGCAGCGAGTAGCATTGTCGTATCACAGCTCCCAGGTCCTGAGTTCGATCCTGAGCTCAGGTTACTGTCTGTGACAAGTTTTTCATGTCCTATGCATCTGTTTTTTCTGAGTTCTTCTGTTTCAGCCCACAAACAAAAATACTTACGAAGTAGACTTTTAAAAATAGTGTTTTTACAAAATAGACTACATGTTTAAACTATAATGAATTTCCCGGTTACACAATTGCACTTTTTGACCATACAGGACACACTTGTAGAAGCAAGTTATTTATAATCATGCTACCTGTTATCACCCAGATGAGGATGGGTTCCCTTTTGAGTCTGGTTCCTCTCAAGGT
>JAOTRR010000059.1:12275684-12290948 GCA_028570945.1 Gogo arcuatus
AAATAGAAAAATGCTTGAAACATTTTAGTTTGTGTAATGAGTCTAGAATATATTACATTTTCACTTTCTTAAACAACTGATGGAAAATATTGAACTTTTTCATGATATTCTAATTGTTTGACATGCACTAGTATACAGAGGACTCGACGTCAGCAGCCGTTTAGCCATGCAGTATCAGAGAGAAGGAGCTGGTGTGGCATGGCATCATTTTCAGACTTTTCATCAGATTATAGATTTGTGCATTACTAATTCATGCTCTCTGGCCCAAAAGCTGCCCTGAAATCCAACCCTGGTCAATAACAGTAACCTTGGGGGAGTTCTCAAGGTTTGGAGACTTTTTATTGTCTATCACATCTTTGTTTCTCTCATGTCTTCTTCTAATGCAGGTTCTCTTCCTCTGTTCTCTAGTCTGTATTATGTTAGTTTCTATCCTGTAATAAACAGGTGTTTGGTCTGGCTATTGCCTTTGGTATTACAAAAGTTGAATGGGAACAGGTTCTAGGAGGAAATAGATTAATTGCAGATTTAGGAGTCCATACACCAAGAGTTTGTGCAGTGTGAGACTTTATGCAGTATAAAACTGTATTCTTTAATTAAGTTAAAGTTTCTTGGGAATAAATCCAGCAAATCTGTATCGTATTGTGGTTGTAGCGTCAACTGGTTTTTATGTTGAATACTATTGTTTGGTTGCCGCTGTATTCCATCTTGCGTACAAAAGTAAAGTGTTGTATTGGGGCCTCTAGTAAAACCTTTTATGCTGTGGTACTTTATTATTATTATTATTAATCATTATACTGCTCTCTGCTCCTGGGCTGATTACATAGTAGTCATACAATTATATAGCTTTTGCTGTATTTGCTCCACCAACCCCCCCCCCCCCCCCAAACAGTGCTGATTTATATCCAGTTTCCTTTTATTGTGAATCTTTCCTGGCTTATAGAAGGTTTCCAAAAGAGGAAAAAAGGCTATCCCGAAACAAATCAAAGTATTTTTTAAATTGTTACTCTTTGGATAAATTTTTAAATCTATTTAAAGTTTCATTGTGTGAAAATGATCTCGTTACAGAGAAGCTGTGAATTCTTGATTTATTTTATTGTGAGACGGGGAGTCATAAAAAAACAAACCAAACAAACAAACAAAACCTATCTATAAAAATATATATAACCACAGATTAAAACAGGGACATATAAAACAAGTTGTGGCCATGCTGTTAAGACATTGGCACAAACAAAACATTTAAAAAAAAAAACAACAACAAAAAAACAAACTTCCTCATTGACAACATTTTGGCTTTGTAAAAGAGTAGCACAGTTTCGTGGTTAAGGACGTCTGCACGTGTAGCATACAATTAAATTATAAATGTTCAGTAGCTTCAAACGTCTAGTGGGGAAAGAGACAGAAACACAATGATGGGCAACGTGAGAAGAGAAATCTCTAATATTTCAAATACTGGGTGTCTGTTTAAAAAAAAAAAAATCAAATAATTGAAAATGTGAAAATAATACTCTTTCTGTTTTAAAACACTTTGAAATGCCAGAGAGCTGTCTCTAGCTTTGTATTCATTCATTCTTCGAAATTATTCTTCATACTAAAATATATTATTGTATTAATACAAACTACAATATTGTACACTACACTGTGTAATAAATAACCATAAAGGGAAAAAAAAATATAAAAAATAAGACATAAATATAAAAGGTCTCTAAATCTAAACGTATACTGATGAAGAGGGTGAGGAAATAATACTGCCATGACTGCAAGCAAACATTACACAATGTTCACTGAGAAACAAACAGAACAAATCAGACAAAAAAAAATAATACTGACTGTTATTAAAGTAGAGAAAAAACTAGAGGTGAAAGGTAATGGTGGGTTCATATTTAATACCTGCAGTAAAAGTGAATGCGTAGTTAATCAGATGAAGAAGTGCATCAAACGGGAAGCAGAAACACTTCAGAGCTGGAAATGTTTTGTTCTTTGATTCCTGACTTTGTTAGAATTAATTTGTTCCTTAAAGATGCAGGAACAGTCCTTGGGTTAGGACTAGTGGTTGAGGGTCAGGGGTCACAGGTTTGCTAGCACACTGGGAACATGCTGTTAAAGAAGAGCGTTAGAGAAGTGCACCAGCTCTTTGCAATGGCACTTAACACATGCATGCTTTTGCATAAGGAAGGGTGTCGGGCTGCGAGGGGGGAAGCAGGGGGGGGCTTAGACCAACCGAATTACTGACGTTTCTTTAAAATCTTGATGGCTTTTTTAAAATCTAGGTTTGTGTACCACCCCCATTTTCCCCTTACGTTTAAGGCTCACAGACCACTTCCAAACAAAACAGACAGACAGATTTTGAGCTAGCGTAGGCTAGTGTGACACATGGGTCAGCTCGAGAGCATTAATACTGAAAGGTAGACATTAAACAAGGCCCACAGAGGTGTTCATCAGTAAACTGGGAGCATGGTAGTGCACAGGATCTTTTTTTTTTCCTTCATATGCAATAAAATACTGAGTTTTGTTCATTGGCAATAAAAATGTATAGAAATCTCTCCCAACTGTACAGCTTTTTTAAGGTTTAAACAAGAGTGACAAAAAAATTAGTAACACTGATAAAAAGAACCCAAGGTGTTTTAGTAATAAAACGTTATTAGCTAAAACGTGTCTAGCTTTCAGTCTGTATATGTGTCATTTTTTTTTCATTAAACTTTGCATTTATACAAACCATAAACACTGAAAATTGTCCTTATGTGGGAAAAAAAAAAAACACGTTTTTTTTTTTTTTTTTTTTTTAAACCATCAGGCACACAAGGGGTTTTGTACACAGTAGTGGGATAAAATGCAACAGCAGAGCTCCTGCACTCTCGCGCTCTTCCTTCCTTCCTTCCTTCCTTCACCATTTTCTGCAATCCTCTGGAAGCAGCCACATCTGTAGTCTTTGTTCAAATTAGTAATGTTTTTGTAAAACTAAGTAGCAAAGAATAAGAGCGAGAAAAGCCCTGATGTTGTTTCTCTTCATTTCACATCTCCATTTTCATTGGGTGTGTTTCCTTCATTTCCACTCTCCTCCTTCACATTTTCTTCTTCATCCTTAGCTTTTTCCTCTCCTGTGTTTTCCTGCATGTCCATCACTTCTGTGTTTTCCATCTGCTCTTCATCTTCCTCATCATCCTGCATCACCACGACCTTCATCATCTCTCCATCTTCCTCTCCCTCTTCTTGACTTTCCACTGTAACCTCCTCATGTCCTCCATTCTCTCTAACCACGTCCTCATTTCCTGTGTCCATCTCCTCCATCCTGTCCTGCTCTCCGGTGTCTTCCTCATCCTCTCCTCCTTCCTCGCCGATCCTCACCACCTGAATCTCGTCCTCGTCCACCATGCTCCCCGAGCCCATCTCGTCTTCCTCCTCGCTCTCCTCGTCCTCCCTGGCGCTGCTCCCTCGTTCATCCGAGTCCACCTGAGACGGGGGCGAGGCAGCAGTGTTTGCTGCTCCGGGCTGCTCTTCATTAGGATTCTCCTCCTCTTCGTCCCTCTGCGTCAGGTTCTGGCTGTGTGCCTCCTTCTTACAATATGAGTAGCGGTGGTTCATGTGCTGCGAGTAGGAGCCAGAGTGAGAGAAGCGCTTGCCGCACTTGTCACATTGGTACGGCTTTTCTCCCGAGTGCAGACGCAGGTGCTCGATCAGGTGGTGCTTGTGTTTGAAAGCTTTGCTGCAGATCCCGCATTCGTGCGGACGTTTACCTGCAGGACAGAGGGGAAGGAAATGTGTGTGCTTTATTTCACTTAGATGCAATCAACATCATAATTATTAGCGCCCTGCAGGAAAAAGAGCTAAAATGACTAACACATGCCATGGCTTTTTCACCATTTTCACCAAAACGCTTTTTCATGTATGCAGCCCAGATTGTTGGCTAAATATGCTAATGGTGCCCAGAGACGAGAATTCAGATTTTTGTCTCATCTCACCACAACATACGATTGCAGCTGTAGTTCCAATGAAGCTTGGTGAAGTTCATTCAGTTTGTGCAACCTTTCCAAACAGCTTGTGATAGAGGTGGAATCTAATAGTTTGTTTTAAAGCGAGACAATCAAGAATCAACTCGATTGTGCAATTCTGAAACTTTCATCATTGGCATTTTTTTTTTTTTTGTCTCTCCCTCTCTGTGCATGGGGACAGCATCCTCATGGGTCAATTCCTGGCAAATGTTGAACTGTTCCAGACTTCTGAATCTTTTTATTGTAATTAATTATATTTTTACCTGCTTCGGTTTTTTTGTATGTATTACCTGACTTGTTCAGGGCAACAATCATCTGTTTCTTTTGTGTTCAAAGCCCTTTGCTTTTCCGCATAGTGATGGATGATAGTGATTGTGTTTAAACTGCAAATGAGTTTGCATTGCCTTTGAAGATTGCTTTTAGGGGTGTCAATAATTTTGCCTCATATGTTTTTAAAGAAAATTTCTAAGGGGATTTTTTTTTTTTGAGGAAAAGGTGCATACTCATCAGGGCTCTCATCATTTTCAGTCAAATCATGACTACCAAATGCAATTGGTATGCCTTGCAATTCTGTAATGAGTGAATGATCACATTAGTAATTGATTTATTCTGTTACTGGAACAGACCTATAGCAATTTATTCCTGCTGTCCGTGGATATGAGTGCATGTAGTTTTCAATCATGCTAAATTGGATGTTAAGACAAGCGTGCTAAATTCATAAAACTGACGAGAGCCTGCAACGAATGATGTGCTGCGAATCATCACTTACTCAACAACGGTCCTATAATAAGTTGTTAGCTGGGACATCTCTAAGCCACCTGTTTTATTTTTGCTTTTCTTGTGCCCTTTTTTTCGTTCTTATCTGCTGTCAGTTGTGTCATTATCAGACTCGGTCTGAGTGAACAAAATGTACATGTCCAAGAAAACATCCTACAAACATCATAAATTATAAGTTCACCTGATAAAGCGGCTGGTAAATTGTTATTCCTTAATTCCATATTTTACACACATTTCTTGGGTGTGTGGATGTCCATTTCAAGCCCTGCTACTAATCCAGTACATTTATTTCCCCTTCAAGTACTGAGTAATTATCTCACTATTAGTCCCATTACATGCCAGCACACACAGGAGATAAGAAATCGAGCATGTTACACAAGACCTTTAAAAGGTACTGTACACAGACTGGCTTATGAAGCTGCTTAGTGACAAATACCTCTATATTAATCTCCTTTCCCCAACCTGCTCACACAGGATTAAGTGCTGCATGTCATTATGTATCCATGGATAATAAAACCAAACAATGAATCAAAACAGAATGTGACAGCCTATGGGCTGGAGGTAAGGGTTATATAAACCGTGGCTTTGGAGAGAAGGAAAGAAAATGCACAGTGATGTCATTAGGAGGTAGGCTGCTGGCTTTTGGCTCAGTATCTGAACAGAGAGATGTGAGCAGCTCTTGACTTAACTGAAATCTTATGCTCCCAGAAAGAGAGAAAATTACTAACAGACTCTAATGTAACACACTGGGTTCCAAGTGAAAAGGGGAAAATTCACCACACCCTCCTGCTATTACAGTATATTTGTAATATGTAACCATAATGTCGCAACTTGAATTCTTCAGGCAGAGTTTCACTTTTGAATCCATTTTGTGTTAAATTCTGTGTCTTGATAAGCAGAGGAATGAGTTGATCTTTGCATGCATGTATTAAAAAAAAAACAAAAACGTACCTGTGTGTTCATATTTATGCCGAAGCAGTGAGCTGCTCTTCTGGAAAATTTTGTCACACAGGTCACAGGCATACAAGCCATTTTCAGTCTTCTTCATCTTCTTCCTCACCAACCCAGAGTCTGAGTCTGTCTGCTCCTCCAGCACAGAAGCCACCTCTGAACCAGCCTCCTGCTTCTCCTCCTACACACACACCAACACGTGTTGCTTTGTTTCATATAATATGTATATTTTATTATGCCACCTCCACAAGTATTTCCCAATATCACAAGCTACAGAAATCACTGCCAATGTGAAATCTGACTCTATACCTTTACTCGGCTCATGTAGGCCTACACGGCACTCGTACACTTACATATAGTACAATTTGGGATTCTAGTATTATTAGTAATCTAAGTAAAGATACCACACTGGCCAGTAATGATCACTACACTGGCACAAAAAGCAGTGGTAAAACAATAATAATGATAAGTCAGGTAATATAACGCAATACCTAAGTTTTTTTACTTCAACTTTATTTTATGTCTTCTGCATTTTGTGGCAGGAGAAGAAAAAGCTAAATTTTAGATTTTCAAAAAAAAAAAATCCACACAATTTTTATCAATAAAGTTTAAACAAATGAGGGTTTTTTGTTTTTGTTTTTTTAAAGTTGGAATGAAAAAAAAAAAAGGTTCCACTAGAACATAAATGTGGACAACTAATGCCAGAGATCAGTAAGACTGCATCAGCTGGTGTAGACAATAGAAACCTCAAACACTCAATCCGTTTAATTCTGCTATTTTCAGTCAGGACACACTATTTCACTTCCATGTTTTCAGTGGTCTTTGGTCTCACCTTGACACCGTTGACTTGCAGTATGGCCTTCTGTGGGGTGTCGCCCCCTGCTGGGCTGGAGGCTGTAGTGGTGTAAGTGTAGGCTAACTGTGGGATTAAAATGGTCTGTTTAGTGGTGGTGAGAGTATGCAGGCACTGCCCAAGGCCTTGCTTGGCAATAGCCACCAGGGTGGGCAGTTGAGTGGTCACAATGTTCAGGGGATTGGCACTTGTTTGGCTGGCATAGATGGCAGTGCTGGTGCTTACATTGCTGAGCACTTCCTTCTTTGTGCAAACCAAGTTCAGAGGCTCGTCCTGAGCTGAGTAAACAGAGTGAGCGCTGGTTGTATTTGCTGCCGCTACAGATTTTGGGAGAGACAAATCAAGAGGTCCCTCTCCTTCCTCCGCAGTCTGGGCTGGCACAGGCCCATCTGCAGATAGATTTAGTGGTAAAGGGGATGTGGGGCCATTTTCTGTTCCACTTATGCCAGCTGTAGTGCCCTCTGCTGGGCTACAAAGCTCCATCTCCTCCTCCTCTTGGTTCCTTTTGCTGTCCTGCCCTGACATCGACTTGAGGGTTTCCTCCGGAGTGCCATTAATGTCTATCCCATTAGTCTGCTCTTTCTGGGCTGTGGAGACCTCAATTGGAATCTGCCCATTCTGCATCTTCTCAAACCACTTCCTGACAATATCGTTCGGAAGATTGACTGACTCTGAAATCTTTGCCAGCTCCTCCTTGGAGGGTTCTGCGTTTAAGGCAAAGTAAGCCTTAAGCAAGGACATGAGGTTCTTCAGTGGGGGCTGCCCAGGACACAGTCCAACATCTGCTTCAGACTTCTCCTCCAAGTGGGTTCCATTAACGTCCTGTTCCTCCTTGCCACAGTGTTTGTTTGTCATGTGATTGTAGAGTCTGCCCTTCTCCTGTTGCCACTCTTCATCCACAGTGATGGTGGTTTTGTCCCTGGTTGTCTTGCTTTTAACCGTCAGGTCCTCAGGCAGTCGTTCAGCCTTGCAGGAGTCTGTATTCTGCCCGATCTGCTCTTTCTTCAAGTTCTGCAGAGCTGCCTGTGATGGGTCAAGGCTGTAGTTGATTATGATCTTGGTGGTACCGTCCTGGTCGACAATGGGAAGACTGATGGCTTGGATGACTTGCTGAGGAGCCTGTGCAATAGCCACTCTGCCGGTGCCTGCAGGCTGGCCTTTGGTCTGGGCATTCTCCAAAACCTGCCTGATCACATTCCCATCCACTGCCACCTTTAGCATATTCTGCAAGTCCCCTAGATTAATGCTGATTGGGGGGACCAGTCCTACAGTGGGGAGGACCACAGCCTGCACTGCCCCCTGTAGGGGTGCTGCTGCTCCTCCTTGGAAAACCCCGTTTACTCCACCAGGTGCAGCCGGGGCAACTACCACAGGCTTGTACTCATAATCCAATGGCTCAGACTTAATCTGTGTGATCGGGAGCTGCTCCTGTAGGGGTTTACTATGGTCCAGTTTGTCACGGATCTGAGTCCGGGCAGTAGCAGGGGAGGAGGGCAGGGATGGTGAAGGACACTGAGGGGTTTTGGTGCCTCCTGTGGATGGCGAGGGTCGCGGTCGCCCGTTGACGGAAATGAGGCCGATGCATTTCTTGCTGCTGATATGGGAACTGTAGGAGCCGGAGTGAGAGAAACGCTTTTTACAGTTGGGGCATTCGTATGGCTTCTCTCCTGTATGACACAAACAGAGAAATGCTCTTATACTTTTGCACACCTATAATGTTTACATATCTGATGTTCCACAAAACTACATATAAATCATTTATGTAAAATCTTTTCCTATCTTTACACTTTAATTTATGCTAGCATAGTTCTATTTTATACTTAACTAGAAATATTCCATTCATTAGGAAAATTAAATAGAAGTCTGGAAAAATATCTTCATAATAAATGCATGCACTGAATTGTAAATAAAATTAAGTAAACCAGACAGTCCAAAAAGTCCAGATGTTCCAGATGAAATCGATTGCTGAGCAATTAGTTTCCTTTAACAGCACAATTAAGAGCCAGTATAAACACAAGCATGTTTCCCATTTCAGAAGACTAGCCAGAAACTACATATGCAGGACTTTGGCAGCACACACTAATGTTGAATTTCCTTATTAACCAACACAAATACACAGACAGACATGCAATGCCAAAAAAACGTTAGCGTGCTCACCACTGTGGATACGCAGGTGTTCTTTCAGGTGGTGCTTGTACTTGAAGGCTTTGCCACATTCAGTGCACTTAAACTTACGGTTTCCTCCACCCCCTGTTTGGGTTACATGCCGCTACAAAGTGACAGAAAAACGTGCTTTATACTGCTGTATTTCCATAGGTATACTTGATATTCATAAAACATCAAATGTATCTTAATTTATATATTTTGAGAAATGAATGATGAGTTATTAAACATTTACACATTCAGTTTCACTACCCACATGAATTTAAGGAAACCCCCATACAGTGGACTTAGGATATCTAAATTAGCTTCACATCTCTTAAAAATCTACGCTCTCAAAGAAGCTACACATTTCCAAAAGCATGATTTGTGTTGTGTATGATGAATTAAGGATTGAAGGTTAAACGCAGTACCTGTTCTCTGCCTGCTTTGTGTGCACTCATGTGTCGGTCGAGCTGTGTGCGGTGGGAGAAAGTGTAGCTGCAAAGTGAGCAGCTGAAGTTGTCCTCACTCTTCTCGTGTCTATACTTTATGTGCTCCTTCAGAGACGTGTAGCGCTTGTAGCCTCGAGAGCAATAGGGACAGGTGAGGAGCTGAGAAAATGCGTCTGGTGTGCCTGAGAGAGAGAGAGAGAGAGAGAGGCAGAGCAAGAGGGGTAAGTACAATGATATGAGTACAAGGACATATGCTGTGTGTTTGAGTCTCTCACACAGACTAACACAAAAATTGTGCCCTGTACATGAACTGTGCTTTGGAGAGAGAGAGAGACCTATGAAAAGGAAAAACTGATTACAGAAAGTCACTGATACACAACACAGCATTTACTGTAGTATACAGAATGTGTATACCATGAATGAATACACAAATAAGGCTTTGAACAACTGCATCACCTTCTTGGCCCATGAAAAGGTGTGAGAGTGCATGTGTACACGTGTGTGTTATTGCGTTGGTTGTGAAGAGTGTGAGCTGAAGTAGAGCAATATGTGAACTTCAATCGCACACTAATAGAGAGAGACCTTTGATGTGCACCAAGTGACAGCTACAGCACAATTCAACAACTCTCTCTCTCTTTTTTTCTCTCTCTCTCTTTCTCTCCATCCCAAGATCTTCAGCACAAAGAAAGAGATGAGCCGAGGAGAAATGAGGAGAAACAAAGGAAGAGGAACGGTCGCTTGGTAATCACACAAAACAAAGAGGTGAGCAATTGTCAGAGAATCAGCTGGGGACGAAAGCACTCTTCTGAAAGTGGGTGAGTGAAAGAAGACTGGATTAATAATAGGAAATATTTTATTAATTAAATAGTCTTCTGGTGATGAGCATTTTGCACATTAACATAGGTGATGTTAGACATTTATTAACTCAGCTTCATATTCATCATGTCTGGCTGACTCTAACCGGACACTGTAATTGTTAAATTAAACTATTAGTCATTTTGCCATAGTTATGCATTACTCAAGTGTAAATGTACATATCTGAATTGCCTATTAATCACATCAATCTGCATTAATCATCTGAATTCATTCATAGGTCAAACTGTGAATAAGAATTGAGGTGCACCTGGCTACCATTTCTATCTACCTCTATCTAAACGTCCCACAGGTAACATATTACCTGTTAACAGGTAATGTATTAAACTCCTGTAGTCAGGTGAATCGCTCCCACACACAGACATGAGAAACTCTCTCAGGTATGAAAGATTTGCTCAGGTGCTGCATTTTCCCACTTTCTGTTCAAACAGGTGAGGTGGGTGGAAATTTCAGTGTCATCAAAGGCAAGCTGTGTGTTTAGAGGTGTTTGCCTGGGTGTGAAATTTGTGCTTCACTGTGAATCTGAATTCAAAATAGACTGTGCGTGCGCACATGTGTAGGCACGTGTATATATCTTGGTGGGGACCAAATGTCCCCAGATGGATAGGAATATCTGACAGGTAATCTTGATCTTATTGGGAGACTTGTCTGGTCATGAAAACTTTTGGTTACCGAGGTTAAGATTTAAGTGTAGCAGAGCATTAATTAGCCATATTAATAATTATGTCAATGGAAGGTGTGTGTACCATTCTCATCATGGCCGCTGGTCTCCGGTGTTCCCTGGCGTGGTTCGTCTTCTGGTGCCTCGGGGAAGATGATGGCCGTGTCTCCCTGCTGAAGCATTTCCTCAACAAGAGCATCTCTACTCCTCTCATCCTCCTCCGACACACACTCCTCTTTCACTACAACACATACATAGACACAATTACTGCCCATGATCCAGTCTTGTTTATTCTCGACCATTAAAGATACAGTTTGTAATGTTTAGAAATGTTTCTATAACTAAGTTATACTAATCGTATAGATTTAGAGACAGTTTGCTACATTGCAGTGAAGTAGATCTGTTTATTTTCTATCAGTTCATATTCGTATTTACATTTTCTGGCCCAGAAATTGGCTCCACCCCCAGCTCTCATCCCAATTGGACATATATGGGTAATTTAGGACTGATGTGATGGACAGCGCTTTCCACCACCATCATCAAAAACACCAACTGAGGGAATAATTTTTGGAAGAATAGTGTGCATAATTCCAGTACAGATCCAGTGATGTGTACAATCTGTGCCAAGCGCATTGCAGCTGTTCTGGTGGCTCCAAAGACATTACTAAGAACTTTGTTCACTTAAGATACCTTTCCCTGAATTTATCATATGTGGTAAAGACTTGTCAACGATTACTTATATAACAGTTAGTTCTAGTCTGCTAATTCTACTGACATTTCGCGATAACAGCACTGGGACTTTTAACTGTGTGTATCACTCTGCTTGTTATGTAAAACTCCACTTCCTAAGTTCTAATCAGTTACTACGATAGTGTTAGCGACATCATCAGCAGACATGGCAAATGATACTTTTCAGGAATATAACTTTTGACTTAAAATATGAAAGCTCATCATATGAAGATGAATAGGAAGAAAGGACACCAATTTTACCGGAAGCACCTTTAACGGGAATCTACAAATCAATGTGAGCGAGACAGCCAGCTAGCCGATGGGCTGTAAAGTGAGCGTGGCTTCTTTGGGATCTATGTCCGCCCGCAGAGCAAAAATAAACACAACATCGGGCCATATTGTGTCCAAAATGTCACTTATTTGATAGTTTCTTGTTTATAGATCTGCTGTATAAAAGCAATATCACACTCGAGGTCGTGCTAACCCCGTGATTAGCCTTGTGCCTACGACCAAATCACAGCCGTGCTGATGTTCAGTATAATAGCACTCCCCCTTGTGTGATATTGCTTAAAATTGCGATTTGCCACAGAGGCAGCAGAGGGCTCTTAAATCACAAACTGCTCCTTGACCTTGAAAAAAGTACTTTTAAGTAATTCACTGATGCTGAAAATTTGATTTTGGAGTTTGTTATTAAAAAAAATAAAAAGTCGATGCAATGCTTTCGATGGTCTACAAAGCTCCTTTGGAACCATCTCAAGACCCGTAAATCTTGGTATAATAATTCCAAATCTAACACACTTGGTTTATTTCCAGTCCTAATCTAACCCACCTGATTCAGCTAATCAGCGTCTCGTAGAGCGGCTGAACATTAGAGCCAGGTGTGTTCGATTAGTATGTAAACTGAACTCTGCATGACCATTACATCTCCATAAATATGTAATGGGTACTCAGCTGAATCTGATGATGGATGCATGGTCTGCCTGCATCGGTCATGACACTCCCCACCACTCACCCCGACCCACCTGACTGCTAATTAGCTTTCCTTTCTTGTTGGGGAGGAGATGTCATTAGTGAAGTCAGGCGGCATTGCGCTGGGATGGAAAATACTTGCAGAAACCTGGCTCTCCATGGTACTCTGTCTCACAGAGCAAGAGTGACATGAATGCTGTCACTTTAACCCATCAAAAGAAGGTGGAACAGATTCATACATCAGCCTCTGCAGCATCAGTTTGGGTTTCCAGCTTTGTGATGTGACACTAATGATTAATCCAATCTAAAGCTTGGATTATACACAATGGCTGTCACATGTATCCTGCAGTCATAGCTCAGAAATGAATGCTGTGTGTACGTGTGGTGCAATACCACTACATGAACAGTGGGGGCACTGTAATATGATATGACATCAGGTCCGGACCAAACTGAGATTTCATTTAATGGCCTTCATTTAACATACCATCTACACTGGTGATGCTGCCACTGCTTCAAGCTAAACAATAACATTGCCTTCTCCACTGTCGCCATGCTCATCGGAAGGAGTAGTCAAGGAAGAAGGGCTGTTTTAGCCCTACAGTGCCCCCTACTGGATATAATTTTTAATCCTCTAGATACACATAAGGTATGCAGACAACTATGTGAACAATGCTGCTCATTATGCAGGCGTAGTGAAATTGAAGTATATTTGCAGCTTTAATCCGTCTTTGAAGGAAAAAAGTAATCTAGCTGCCAATTATATACACTATTCCTTGTGTTGGGTTTTCACTTAGTTCCTCTAATCCAGTAAAGGTCATTACAAATTTTCTCACCAAACTCAAAAGCACATGATTAGTTTTCTCGGGCATGCACAAACTGCAAGGGCCAATGTGATGAAATCTGTAGGGCAGTGTATTCACTATACAACATCATCCACAACAAGCTCTCTTTCCAAACAAAAACTGTTATCAGCAAACACTGTAGTCCTCGAGTGGCAGATTGATATCAGTCAGGGTTTTGTGATGGACAATGTTAAATGTGCACTAAAGCCATAATCTGGGAGGCGTCTTAGTCAGACACAATACAACAAAGTGTGAGATGAACGCTGACTTTCAAAGAGAGAGAAAAGAAAAGCAAAAGGCATGTGTAGGTTTTCAACACATAATTAGAAGATCAAAATCATAATTATAAAATCAAAGTCACACAGGCAAGAGACACTTAGCCTGCTTATAAAACAAACAAAACAAATTAGTCCTGAATAGCTAACTCAATCTCTCGATTTCCCAATATCCCTTAATGCACAAACTGTGCTCAACCTCCTGTAAAATGAACCGCTTAATTGGAGCACTGTGCTCTACTTCTTTATCGCTCACTAACCAGAGAGAATGAAGAAATGAAGGCTTTGGGAAAAAGAAGCCCAGAGGCTACATGTGTGTATCTCTGCCTGAGCTCTGCACTTCCTCATGCGTACACACTCGAAATGAGTCGCAATGTCAGCAATTACTACTAATGGCATTCATTCGCACCTCAAAACAACATTTGGAACACCTGAGGACAATTGTGCATTTGGGTGTCAGAACGATTTCAAGAGATGTATAGTATGTATGTGGGTGGATGGGGTGAGTCAAATAAACACCGATTCTGCCTCCTGCTGCACTGTCGCCAACAGGGACTCTGTGTTCTAGGTGAGGTACAATGGCAGTGCGCATTTGTCCAAAATGCAAGATTTTTGCAGCAACTTTATCAGGGAGAATAAAGAAATGGTGCTGTGAGCTGGGCAAATGCTTACAGTGTGAAAAGGGGATTTATAGATAACATAAAACACAGATTTCCCATACACAAAGTTATACATAAAGATGAGAGGAACAGCAATTCAGGCCATTTTTAGAAAATCCATTTCCTTATCAGATGCTTAGGAGGTGAAATGATCACCAGTAAAGCAGTCACTACACTGCCTGTATGAGACAGAGAGTTTTCTACCATCAACTTTAAGGTTTTTAGGGGACTGTTTTCATTGTTCTGCTCTGGTTCTTTACGACTTGTTCTACAGTGACAGCACACCATCGTGTACGAGTGCAACACCCCAATCAAATGGCCATGGAAGTATAACATAACAGCCCTCGAGGTGCATTGTAAAACCCAGCTATGTGTATATTGCTGTTTGCTGCAGTGTTATTTATACAAAGGGAGCACAATGGTGGAACCGTCAGAGTGGCACTTACTGGAAAAATGCAGATACAGGCTACATTCAAAAGGAAATTCACCTTTTGCAAAAAATATTGAAAACATTTTATTTGACTGGAGCAACAATAAATTGTGCCTTCAAGTGTGGAGTAGAGATTATTGATCTGTTGTGCTGATTTGTGAAAAATTTACATTCAGTCCAGACACAGTTTTCTTGCTATAATAAGTGCAAAAGTAGCAGTAAAATAGCAGGTCACTGAATTAGTTGAATGAGTACTTTAGATGGCTGGCACTGTGGTGCAGAGGTCAGCAATGTCGTGCCATAGAAAGAAGGTTCTGCGGCCTGTCTGTGTGGAGTTTGCATGTTCTCCTCGTGTCTGCGTGGGTTTCCTCTGGGTCCTCTGGTCTCTTCCCACAGTCCAAAGACATGCAGATTAGGCCTGGCTACTCTAAATGGCCCACAGTGTGAATGTGAGTGTGAATGTTTGTTTGTCTTGGAGTATTTTGATGAAAAATATTTAATGGTTTAAGCAAGTTACAAAATCTTAAAATCTATTGCTTAAGAGCATTTGAATAATTAAATCATAATAGACTTTAGTATAAATACGCAGGTGATTAT
This sequence comes from Gogo arcuatus, assembly GCA_028570945.1. Taxonomy (NCBI): domain Eukaryota; kingdom Metazoa; phylum Chordata; class Actinopteri; order Siluriformes; family Anchariidae; genus Gogo; species Gogo arcuatus. The sequence goes on from JAOTRR010000059.1 coordinate 12,290,881, forward strand.
AGAAAATCGTGTGTGCTGATTGGTCGAGAAATTTGGACTATTTCTCGATAATCACCTCGAGCGACTCG
>JAOTRR010000059.1:12292987-12303897 GCA_028570945.1 Gogo arcuatus
AAAGTGTCGCTGGGGAGAGGGACACCTGGACTACCTTGCTTGGCCTGCTGCCACCTCGACCTGACTCCGGATAAGTGGCTGATAATGGATGGATGGATAATTTATTAATGTTCACAAAAGTTCTGTCAACTATGATACTAACGGAACTCCCCCCTACACCTCAAAAATAGATTCCCCCAATACCATGTGACCAGCATCACATGATGTAATTTTCTTCAGTGGCGGACATGTTGAACACACAGTGGAGAATGTCCTCTCATTTTTTTCCCCTCAATATTTTATCTATAATAGCACATTATCAATAAGTATATTAATTGACCTTCAACTATGTTACGTACATTTACATTTTACAAATTTTTAATGATTTTAATTCAATTATATGTTCAAATCTGACCTTAACCTGTTCAAGAAAATGACATGTGGTCAGCCAAGCAAGATCTACCACTGAAATTATGGGTCAAAATAGAGAAATTGTCAACTGTTACCTGTCAACTAAGTTACCCAGTAGTCTACATCATCAATCATCATGATCACATCATTATCAGTCTACATATGTCACAACACACATTCATATGGGCACACTTTCCCTTTCTCTCTCAGCATATTTTTTAAAAATTCAGTTATCAGCAGCTGAGAAACAGCGGAGATACAGGGTTCGTCGGGATACTGATCCTGCAAGAAGGGCAGCATATTTGGAGAAGCAGAGAGAGACATGGCATAAACTCTGTGACTTTCATTGTAAACTATGTTACACCTCATTTTTTCACATTTAAAATAACTAAAATGGTATTTCAGATATCCTTTAAAGTATACTGTACATCTACACGGGTTGGAGTTTTGCAGGACATCTCAATCTCTCAAAATGACCTGTATGGTAGTTTTATTTATTTATATATATATATATATATATATAAAATAAAAAGATTTTTAAAACATCACTGTATATAATTCAGAATAGACTCAATAGCCCTTAAAATTGTATTTTACTTGAAGCACAGGATTTAATCAAATGATTAATAACATCCGGGTTGTCCATAACATAATTGACAAACTGAGTAGTGAAAACATCCTTTCCCTTAAAAAAAAAAAAAAGGTCAACGTTTAAGCTTTGTAACTAGTGGATATGGAACACTGAAGGAATATAATATACTAACTTGAACCACTGATTGTTCTTTTGAGAAATAACACTGTTTTTGTTGATGTGAAATGTACCCCAAATTACAGAATCACTCTGAAATGTGCTCCCAGAAGGCGACTTGTTTGATCATTGGTTTGGACTGTTAATAATTTGAATTATCTATGAAATCCATTACTGCTTTTCAATGATGCTTCAATACAAACACATTTGTAGATATGCCAAATTACATAAAAGATTAACAGTACTGGTGTGTTAAAAATAGGATTTATCTTGCTGCTTTGCTGAATTCAGAGAGGGCATTTTAGGAACTGGACCAATATAATAGCTGTAAATTCTTTGTGGTTTATCACCTGATAGTCATTCCCCACACCATAACTTACATTTTTTCCATCACTGAGCCAAGCTGGAGAGGGGAGCAATGTGCACAAATGTAATACCTGTGCACGTTTTACAATTGTCAACACCTTGATTATATTATTGTTGCAGTTAAAGCAGCATTAGAATTCAGTTGTATTAATCCCAAAGGTTTTTCCTCTTTACTGATTAAAAAAAAAAAAAAATCCTACTTCTGGAAGTTTTTGTTTGCAGGTTTCCCAGTGGTAAAAGCAAAATGTCAAAGTCATTTATTTAGGTTTTCTTTGAAGTGATGCCTACATGCCATATATGGTTAATTGTGGGTGTGTCTGTATTTAAATGAACAGTGACGTGCACACGGTGGCTACAAACAATTGGTATTTATTAAACTTCCTTCCCTCCTCTTATGCATTTGATGTATCCCAATTTTATGAGTTTATGCGTAAGAATGAGTTTAGAATATTTTCAGTGCAATGCTGATAAATGAGGCCCCAGGACTCTGATCAGCTACATATTAAACACATTCTTTTACCTGTTGCATATGCATGTCAAGAACCTTTTCTGGAGTATAGGTTTTTTTTATGATGTGATGATTTGAGATATCTGGAAGTTTCCAAATCAGACTAGAAAGCCTGGGTCATTTGGAATAAATGTTTTGCCAACAGGGCTTGGGAATGTGTAATTTACGAATTGTGAAACCATCATAAAATCTTTGTAAACACTCCAAGAAAACACACCAGGGAATGTAGCCTGGTTGGAGATGGGTGGGGGAGGCAGCACAAGCATGAGCTCTCCTCCCTCTTCGTTTCTCAATTTCAACAACTATTTAGTTTTACAAGACTGGAATAAAGCCACTTTCTTTTGATCCTCAGGTCGCTTGCTTAACCATTTCCCAAAAAGGTCTAGCGTATGCAAAGTGAATGCCTGTGTACATGGATACCGGAGTGAATTTTGACACCAGGATGATTTTTTTCCTTGGGCCCCCTGTCTACTATGTCTTCTCTACCTTTACAGAATCTCTGCTTGTGCAGCCACTGTACGATCACTGAGAATAGTAGTGGTGTCATGCGGTGTGGTTTCATTCTGGGGAAAATAAGACCCGACAGCATGCAAGAAGGCAGTGATTGCTTTTAATCATGATATGATTGAAAGGGAGCAAGAGAGTGTGAGTCTCTGTTGTAAAGACAAGAGGATGAAGTGGAGGTGTACGACGGGAAAAAAAGGCTTTAAAACAAACACGGAGCCCACGGAGAGTCAGTCTGTCTGCCTCTGCTTTAGGTAGGGGGAGAGGAAGGTGAAAAAGAGGATGGAGAGCTTAAAGAGCAACAAGGGAATGAGTGGGGGAGGCTGAAATTGGATACAAACTAAAAAAACAAAACAAAAAAAAAAAAAGCAGGGTTGAGTCGATACTGTAGACCTGATACTGCTAACGAATGTTTTACAGCATATGAGTTATAGGCAGTGTAGACAGAGAAGTGTGTAAATCCCACACATGAGCACAACTTACATACACAATATCCTGACAGGCCAGTTTCTGAGTTTTAGCCACATCCATTAAATATAATAACAAGAAAAAGAATACATGTTAATAATTCAGATTTGTCAGAGAAATCTGCTATCTTGATTAATGCCAACTGCACATTTCATAAATCTCCCCACTCCAGTAAGTCACTGTGCTAGTAATGGTTATGAGACCAGTATATTTAGTTACTTCCCAATACCACTCATGTAGCATACGCACACACTAACTGAATGCACTCTATGTACTGTAAACATCCACTCCGCAGCAGCTCAAATCTTCTCTAGAACCTCCTGAAACACTAATATCCCACACACCGTCATTCATCAGCTAACATGACCAGGTATTCTGCTGCTTAGCGTTACACTATCTGTTAAAAAAAAAAAAAAAAATCTAACTACTAATGCCTGAAAACACATGCCTTTCATCTGCCAATAAAAAATAAAATCTGTCAAAATCACGGATACTGCAAATACAGTATATCTTATGTTACTGCACAGAAGTGAAGCATTTAATGTTAATGTTGGTTTATTAATTTATTTTTTATGAGAATTCAAACTTGCACCTACTTTCCTCTAGAAAAAATACCACTAGCTGGGAATGTTACCTTCATCCCATTGGTCCTCAGGGCCATTAGCTTCATCGTCGTGGGCAACACTGTCACCGTCAGCTCCGTCCATGGGGGTCCCTTCTTCCTCCACAATATGGAGCTTATCTTCATCATCAGAGTCTGACTGGCCTTCCAATACATGGCTGTAGTTACTCACTGCACACAGAGAGAGGTGCTTATAAAACGGATGCAGCGAGGGACAAATACACAACCTTCGAGAATATATACACAGGAAGTGGTCTGAGTGAAGGAGTAAAGACGGAGCAGATTCATGAGGTGAAATGTTGGATCACATGTTGGAGCTGTCACAGGTTTTATTTAAACACAGTAACCACATAGAAAATGACTGTTATACTGTTGTTGATTTTTTTTGTTTTTGTTTTTTTGAGAAGGGTGACGGGAACAGGTCACACACAGGCCTAGTAGAAGTCAATCAAAATGGTTGACCCAGTGTTGTAATTTATTTCTACCCAGATTGCAACAAATTCCACCTTGTGTAGTGATTGGCTTATGGCTCACACTCATGGGCTGTCTGCTAATTAGGCAACGTCACTCACGTTACCAGTAGCAAACAAAACAGTGGAACATGAGAAGTATTCTTCTATTTATACACTCCTCACACAACGCTCTGTCAAATTTAGTTACTGCAGTTTCAGCTGTCAGATTTCACAGTTTGCCATTAGTATTAAAATATATATTAGTCCCACTATATTTCATTCAGCTATTCTTTCTTCCATAACAGCCTTATCCTGATGCGGGTAGCAGTGGATCTGGAATTTATCCCGGGAACACTGGGTGCAATGCGGGAATAGAATCCAGTACATCACAGGGCACCATGCACACACATGTTCACATGGACGTGTGTGTTGGGTGAGTTGGTCTAAGCTATGAAATGAAGTTTGATGGCTGTTGGATGAATCATATCTGAGCAGGACAGCCTGGTTGCTGATGGTCAGCGTATTTCAATGGGGCCAAAAATACAATGGGAGAAAAAGCGATGGACGAAAAGCAAGAAAAAGACGAGTGCGGGTCATAGCTGATTTCATGTATGGTGTTGAGTGAGTTGTCCTGAGGTGTATTACGTTTGGTGGCTCTCTGATGAAGTGCGACCGAACAAGAAGACTTCAATTCCGAAACTCCATGTATTCCTATGGGGCAAAAAAAAGAAAAAAAAGACAGAATAACGAAAGAAGGAGTGCGTCTTTCCAAAAGCTGTATACAAGCACGCTCTTTGGGCACAGGACGGACCAGAATCATTAAAGTTGGTTTGGGGTCAATATCTCTAAAACTGTGGGAGAAGAAGCATTTCAAATAAAAAAGTGGTGTGCTTCGCTTTGGAACCACACTAATAAATTCAGGAAACTGCTGCAGTCCTGGTACCTCAACAATGCTTAGAGAATACTAGTCTTCATAGTATTCCTTCCAGTGTTCCATTATCATTCCACATCTGATCTCTGCCCTCCGTTTTCATATCACTTAATCTGTATTCTTGTTTCACATGGATAAGACTTAGCAGCATTGATGTGTTGTAGCTGACCAGATGACCTTAATTAGCAGTGTATATGCGTATGTGTGTATGTGTGCACAAGTGAGTGTGCTTGGCTCAGCATGATGTGACATTCTATTAGAAGAGGGAATGATGGAGTGATAGCCTCACCTAACGAGTTCTCATTCGTTAAGGTAAGTGCTGGCGGAATGGAGCTGGCAACATAAATCACACGTAAAGAGTCTGTTTCGTTACCATCAGCAGTACGAGAAAGATGGAATTGTGAAGATGTAACATAAAATATATAATAAATTATATCCTGATATATCCTATGAGGTTCTTAACCTGGGTTTTAATATAAATTGTAGTGAAGCTCGGTCATGAATATAGGATTTAACCCTGAAGACTAGCAGAAAGATGATATATAACTACACAGATTTGCAAATATGCTTCAGTTCTTATTGTTAACCAGAGTTTAAAACAACATTGGAAGCATTTATGGCAGTCAGAGGAGTTCGCATGTTTACTAGCTTGGACAAACTCCTGATTCCTGTTTACAGAGAAAAGAGAACACTACAGTCAGGAGACGAGCGTGGATGTGAATAAAGTCTATAGCTGTGTGTGTGTGTGTGTGTGTGTGTGTGTGAGTGACAGACAGAGTGAGATAACACTGTTCTGAGATAAGTGAGTGGGTGAGCCATGATAGTGTACATACACTAAAAACAGTTCCTCCCTAAAGATTATACCCTCCAGTCCTGTAGTCTTTCACTGGATTAAACAAGTGGGACATTTACTCACTATGAGAAGAGTCAAGGTGTTTTCCCTTAACATTTCTTTCAAGGTGCAAAAACACACACAAGTGCAAAAGTGTATTTTGATGATAGAAATAGAATAGAAAAGGTGTTAAAGAAAGTGTGTATGAGAAACTGAAGGTGTGCCAGAGCACCTCCATTTACTACCCACCCCCTTCATCTCATCTCTCTTTTCCACTCATCTAAGTACCTCTCTCCAGCCCAGCCAAATCAATTTTCCTTTGAGAGGCGCAAAGTCAGCATAGGGCTTGGCTATGGAGCTGAAACTCTCACACACACACACACACACACACGTCTCCAGTGCTCACCCTAATACATTTACATTAAGCTAATTTTGTGCTTTTTATCCCTTGCATTTTTTTCCCAGTTCCTTCTCCCTCTCTTACGTACACTCTTTTAATGCTGTTAGCAAATCTGGCCAATCTCTACACTTGCCGTCTCCTCTGATCTCTTTTTTTCTTCTGTCTGGTTCGGATGAATCTGCAGGATTTTAGTATGTTACTCCTCTGAATCATGCATGCACAAGTTCTAATGTTCATACACATTAAATAACTAACACATCCATCAGGACTGTATCAAACACCAGGCAAAACTACATATCCCATCAGGCAGTGCAGGCAAGGGGCACATAAAATGTGTAAGATGGGGTGCGGGTGACTGATCTGTGACAAATTCTTGCAAGCTGAGTTACACTGTCACACCTGAGAGCGTTCATTACTGCCTCTAGCAGCTACACGCAGGAAAAGTGACTAAACAAACACTCGATAAGAGAAATAGCCAACATTAGTTTGGCGACAAACAGAGAGTGCTACACAGAACCAACGGAAAATAAGGGGTCATTAAGCTTTGCATATATTACGACTAGGAAATGTTCAACACAAAAACAAAGTGTCACTGTTGTTTTTTTTCCACAACACTGTAGAGGTGATTGACTGCATCAAAGAGCAGCACTGTACACACACAACACTGTACACTAATTTTGCATACCTGCTCAAGCGCCAAATCCCACGTGGACGTCCCAGTACAAATAACAGCTGTTTACTGACAAACAGCTCTCGCTAGAATTATATACTGTTTATCATCATTTATGCACCTAATGGATTATGCTTTTATATAGATTCCTCAATGCTCATCAGGGCAACGACATCTAAATTCACTGCACCTCCCGTCCTCTCCTCTTTAGCAGCTCTGATGCAGTCCGTTTTCCCAGAAGGCCTCAGTCCTGGGTTTGTTCTCTGAAGCTCCTAATGAAAGCCAACACGAGTCTGTGCATTTCAGCTGCCCATTAAAGCCTGAGGCCTGCAGGCCGACACCTGCCACGGGCTGCCGATAAATGCCACCTAACCTGGGATCTGCATAATCCCACAAAGCGCCTGGTCATGCACAGACATACACCTCTAGAGGAAAAAGAACATACAATGTCTAGACAATGCTACTTGTATACTATTTATTAAACCACAAGAGCCAGAAGATTTTGAAGAATATTTTGATTCATGCCATTTTTTCTCCTCACTGAAGGCAGAGGAAGAGACAAAAGGGTATTGATTTGGCATTAAGATGACATCAGTGTGAGCTGTGAGCTTTTGCTAGTATCAAGTAAGATGCATTTGATGATTAAAATGTTAATTATAAGAATGATAGCCCATTCTCTGTCTTTGCTTCTTCCTCATTCTAGAAAGAACCTTCATGTACAGTATCTTCATATGATTTTAAAGGTGTGACAGAAAAGTCTGATCCCATATCAGCAACATAATATGATTCTTAGTATTTCAGTATTTTATTTGTTTCTTTAAAAAAAAAACCTTTATTGTACAGATGAAGAGTTCATTCCCAAAAAGCGTTACGCACCAGATGCTCACTTTGTGTTTTCATCAACATAATTAAATGCCTATGGGTCATTACATATATGTGCTAATTCTGGCAGCTTGCTTTACAAGCAAACTTGTTTGTTTAGAGGGTTAAGAGATCAGTCTCTTCACAAAACACATTATCCGCCACATATGTTGTTTTAACAAAGATTAATATACAGTTCTTTGCATAAGTATTCGCCCCCTTGAACTTTTCCACACTATGAATCTACACAAAATAACCCATAATACTGAAACATCAATATATTTGTTTAGAACATTAATATAATAATGCAAAATGATTTATGTTAGGAAAGGTGTGTTTCAGGGAACATTTGAATGTGTGTTTTTCAAACATTTGTTCTAAAAGCTGTACTCTGTAATAAGTAAATCCACCCCAAATTCTCAACTGTATGCATACAATAAGATTCTGCTTCACTAGTAAGGTGTTTTGGAATAAAGTACATGGAATAAATCAAAGGAATAAATGGAAATGGTTGAAATCAAACATATGGATGGTGCTGGACATTATACCAATTTTGATGAAACGTGTAACAGTGGTGAAATCAGAATATCCTTTGGCTTGATTATTCTGTGTAATCGTTACACATTAGTAGTGATGCTCTGGTTCACCTTTACAGCGCCACAGTGTTGTGCTGGTTGTAATAAGGGTAGGAAAAGCTGACATACTGATGTGTCGCCATGACACATGCACTCTAAGTAAGTGTTATGACTGGACATTCCTGACATAGCATCACTCCCCAGGGCTGGAGGAGCACGCTCAGCACGCTCCACCTTGGCCCTCACCCACCACTCATCTGCTCCAGGCTTATCTCTTAAACAAACACCCATTTTCCCTCTGAAATTAACTTTGAGCCCTCAAACCCAAAATACTACAAAGTTTATAATGAAAACACGATTATGAGTCATTATGGTCTATCAGAGCCCTCATACCACTTTGTGAAGGATATGAAGATGAAGCTGCAGGTAAACTGCCATGGTTGCTGAACTATGAAACAAATGAAGCTCTGGAAGGCAAACGTTTCCATCTAGGTGAAAGAGAAACCCTTCTGCAATTTACCCTTGATATTGTATTACCATCTTATAAATGGACTTGAGGGTTATTTTGGATTTTTTAAAATTAGGCCTACTAGTGTTCTGTCTCACATTATTCAAATGTATTTAAGCACAGACATGTGTAAGAACCCATACACTTGTGCAAGTATATTGCAGTGCAACTCTGTGTATAAACAAAAGATTATATACCCAAGTGAAGCAGAGTCCTCTTCTATTGTAAAGTTCCACACTTAAAGGTAAAAAAAAAAATCCTCATACAATGTTAGAAAGTCCCTTGTCTACATTTATTGAAACATGCATTTCTACAGGCATTTTCAACAGGCACTTACTAAAGTGGTTCTTCTGCTGTGGCTGAATCATGAACAGTAGGTCCTACAATGTCATTACATTACATTATACCCTATGTAGTGAGCATGTATGAATGGTAAGCTGTTTGGCCTGTCATAAATAATTAAAAGTAAACAAAAACAAATCTGCAACTTTTTATATTTTTCTTTTTCATGACTTTCTTTGCTTAAGAAAGTGAAATAATATTTACCTTCCATGGTTTATGCAATATGAACACAGCTGTACTCTGACTGGCAGTATAAAATTATACACAAATTAACATTCGATTGCATTTTAACAGTAAATCTTTAAAGGCAGAGTAGGTAGTTTGGGAGAATTCCAGCAAGAGTAAGCTAGGTTTTGAAAGTGTCCAACAAAAAAATCCCACCCCCTTCTTTCAGCCCTCCCTCCAAAGCCACTCCTCCAAAACACATGAACGCACACTGCCTGATTACTGCTGGAAGACGAGTCCATGAGAGGAGAGGGGTGTAGCACATAGTTGTCATATCCAACCACCTCATGTCTCATTCACATGTAAGGAAACATTACCATAATGAATGTAAACAACAAACATGGCTATTGTTAGTACTCACAGCTGTCGATTAGCTCGCTAGCTTTAGCAATATGTCTGTAATATGTCTACCTAGCCTTGTGGAAGACTCCGGTCATGTGCAGTGAGTGCACGGGCAAAGTGCACACAGGTAGGCAGGTAGGCCATCTGATCAATTCATTCAGACCCAGTGAAATGAATGGATAGGCTTCTTACAGCCCTGTGACTGCCACAGATAATGCATTTTTTATTTTTATTGTCAGAGCATTTGATTTATTCATTCCTGTCAGTATGTAAAGAGAATTTCAAGAAACATAACAAAAATGCTTCTAAAATAAATCACCTACTCTGCCTTTCAGTAGTTAAAATCCAAACTGATCTTTTTTTTTTTTTTACCCAATTTGGTCATCTGCCAATTTCCAAACACCAGCCAGCTTTATCCCATCATATGACAGCTAACTCATGCTGTGTCACAGGGCAGCGGAAGAAAGTGCTATCCGCCCTCTTCCACATACATGAGCTCACAGACACCCACAACTGGCCAGTGTTGCTGCAATTGACAGGGGAGACAGAGTATGCCATTGCTCCCATCCAATGGCCAGAGCATGGCAAATTTAGCTCCCTGGATTCCCAGATGTCTGTGGCATTGCTGGGATTCAAACTCACAATCTCCCAATGATAGGGTGAACACTTTTCTGTTGCACCAATCAGGAGCCTTTCAAATTTAATCCTTGAAGGAATTTGACAGCCTTACTGCACTGTAGCATAAAGGGTAGAAATGAAGACACACCCTTTACTCCTGCTATACACAAACACTCCCACAACATGCAATTCACAAATACATACAGAGAGAGAGAGAGAGAGAGAGAGAGAGAGAGATTTTATCTTTTATATTCCAATCATGAGATACCACAAAAAGAAAAACACAACAAACCCTTCTAAATTCATTTGCTCTTCATCATACACATGGTTACCTTAGCTTGCTTTGGTCCACACACACATACAAGTATGCACACATACACAAACACAGTCACAATCTAAACCACATCCCCACACAGCATTTTTTCTTTCTATCTCTCTCTCACACACACTCTCTAACCACAAGAAGACAGAACCGTCACATCAAACAAAAGCCAGTCACCACACACACACACACACACACACACACACACACACACACACACACACAC
>JAOTRR010000059.1:12322649-12333552 GCA_028570945.1 Gogo arcuatus
GTGTGTGTGTGTGTGTGTGTGTGTGTGTGTGTGTGTGTGTGTGTGTGTGTGAATTGTCTGTAGGTGAATGAAATAAGGATAGTACAAAATAATCGTGATACTTTATTATATTTTATAATACTAAGATATTTTATAATACATGATATTTATCATGATATTCAGGTTTGCTAACAATGTGCTACAACTGTAATTTGCAGGATTGATCTTTTTATTCAACATCTAAAAAATAAATAAGGAATATTAAACAACTGGTATATTTTAACATCAGCTACGTGTAACTGTGTCCTAAAATACCTGCAGAAAAGTGTGCTTTGATGTTTATCAGAATATCTAAATTATATTGCCATCATCATATCATGTAGGCCTAAGCAAAACCACCACAACACAACACTCAGCTCCTGAGAAAAAAATCTATCACACATCTATACACACAAACACAAAGGTTAAGCTGCTAAGCTACCTCTTAGCTCTTTTTTTGGGCCAGTCTGTTGTGCTATTTTCGTCTTCAAGAAACACACAATCATGCTAATCACACTGCTGCTCCGTACTGGGTCAGGCCAATCACAGCTCTGCACCTCTGTTTCAGCAGCAGTTTTCCCTTCTCACACACAAGCTTGGATTTAAGTGCTAGCCGCATATGAATTCTGCAAATGTGTTTGGTAAGTCAGAGGAGATAATCGTCACGCTGGTATTAAAGTGTGCTCGATTTCCATTTGAGCCAAAAGAGCTTGGCTAATACATCCAATGCAAGGTGTTGGCTTTATCCATTTCCATTAGCGTAAACAGATGCGCTCGCTGAGGCAGGTTTCAGAGAAGCGAGGCCAGCACTTGGACTCTGATTGAGTCAGCATGATCACAGTCATTATTATGCTTCCTGATCAAACCGTGCGACAGAAGAGCTGTGGTTTGAAGGTGAGCTAGTTCTGAAGCGCGGATGTTAAACCCTAGCAAATGTGTGCATTTTACACTAGAGCACTTGTTTATTGGGGGAAGTCCGAGTTTCTGTATGCACAGATGCTAGCTCTGACCTGCATACTCAGGAAGACATACAGAGATAAACCTCAGTAGAGGCGATTAACTATGTATGCTTCAGGTAGGTGTACTACAGCATGCAATAAAACCCGTCACACTTTGCTAATCCCTGGGTCTAAGACTGAGCCTGCTAGCAGACTTTAATCCTGTGCGTTTATGAACTAATGACCGGCCAGATGGATCACAAGATCAACGTGATACTCTGAGCTGATGCCTATATGGAATCCTACAACATTCCCTGTTGACATGGTCAAGTCTGTGGTGATGCTGAATGCAATGCCAGCAAGCAGACCTGTAGTGTATAATACCCACCCTGGAACAAATCCTACATTTTTGACCAACATATACTGCATGTCAGTGGACTTCATGGCCCTCCCTCCAAACCCAGGCCTGTAATGTCAGAGCTGCTAATGGCTCACATAACTGTTACAAACCTGATCTGTTTACTCTTTGCTCATCATTACAGTGTAAAATTACCTGCTATTCACTAAGCCGTGTGTTCAAAATCTCATCAGGAAATGGAATGAACATATTTTTATTCCACAACATGATGTATTTCAGGTAAAACGGGATATTCATTGAGAAACAATGCACTACTTTAGTTTTATTATTTGATTCAGTTACAGAAAAGTGGACACTGATTCAAACACAGATATTAGTCTACATTGAATCTTTGAGGACATGATATTATTGGCTAATAATGTTTTTAATTCATCTGCGTATCAAAAATCAGAAGACATACAGATGAAAGCAAAAGTCATAGCATTTTGTGGCATGGTGGCACAGCTCCAGGGTCCCTGGTTTGATCCGCGGCTCGGGTTACTGTCTGTGGAGTTTCTGTGCATGTTCTCTCTGTTACCCCTTTTCGACCAACAGGGAACGGTTCCGATCTGATTCGTGCACCAAATTTTGACCTGTTCAGAACCTGAAAGGTTGGTTCTCAATTGGAACCAAAATATAGCTGGCTTTTCCAGCACAAACCGTGACAACATCAGTGGGTGTGTCATTAGTTTGGAGAGGAAGCGGAGTGCAGCAATGGAGAAAGCAACAGAAAAGGATACATCTTCAGAAAAAATGGACCGAAAACAAATATCTGCAATAACAGAAAATAAGCTCATAGGTAATCAATGTGCACCGCCATCTTGCTACTACTGTTTACTCCCGCTGTGGATCGTGCAACGCCCTCTGTTCATGACGCATCCTTGATTACAATGGTTTCGCTTAAAACTGGTGAAAATGTGGGCTGGTTCATTAGCTGGTACCAAGGTTCAAAAAATCCTGAACAGAACCAGTTCAAGAACCCGTTCCCTGTTGGTTGAAAAGGGGTATGTGTGGGTTCCTCTGGGTTCTCCAGTCTCCTCCCATCTACCAAAAACATGCCAGTCTGTGGAGTGTCTATGCTTAAATTGCCCCTAGGTGTACGCATGGTATCCCCACTTCATGCAGTGTTCGCACTGATCAGGATAAAGCGGTTACTGAAAGTGAGTGAGTGTGAAGAACTGTCTTTTTAATGAGTGATACTGATGAACCGTGAAAAATGTCACCATGAACTAACAAGACTAAGCAAGTCAGTTTTGATTTTTGATTTGGGTGGTCTTTAAGCAAAAGACCAAGGACTGCTAAAAATTCCTCTGTTTCACAATTACAACATCGTCCAGAAAAGTCTAGACATGGTCAGCATCTCTGCGGCCAAAGACATTCTCCTTGATTTAATAGATTTATTAGGCAGTGATTTGATTACGAGAGCAAGGCAGCTCAGCTCTAAATGATAACTCAAGCACAGGATACACAGGCTGCACTGCAGGCTAAATGAACAGTGGACTGCCCTCTGGCCCTGTTGCTTTCCTCAGACTGAGACCCTTCTTTCTCTACAGAGATTTCAATTTGGCTAACGGCATCTCTAATCAGTCTCATTATTCCGGGAATATCAGGTTTTGAGGCTGGTGAAATCTAATTGTCGGCTGTTCAATTTTCCGTCCGTGAGATGGGTGAGTAGGCTTTCCAGTGGGATTTTTTTGTAAGGTGTGCCGAATAGGGCAGAAATGTGGTTCTGTGTTTGGAAAAAAAGATGATTTTTAATGTAACACCACAGAAATACAGCAAAGAGTAAGGGGGTAAATCACAGACTGAAGGAAAAAGCCTTCTGAAGTTAAAAGCCTACCCACATCCTCCTGAGCCAAGGCTGTCCTACATCATCCCCCTTTCTTCCTGTTGTTCCAATTCCCCTCTGTTCTTCATCATGTAGTTTTGTTAGCTCTCTGCCTGGGGCTTTATAACCTCTGAACACGGATGTGTTATACCTAGAAGATGTGATTTCTTTTCAACAAAATATCATTTAGTAAGATTCTGTCGCCTACACATGGAGAGGTACAAGTCCAGCTCATATTCAGGTCAGAATCCAGGTGGAGGTCAGGAATGCATGCACAGATCAATTCCAACACACACACACACACACACACACACACACACACACGCACAGCCATGTGAGTCTCACACGGTTATCTCATGGGACCATTTACCCTGTATGGTTTCATTCCACCTCTGTGGTTCTTCTTTGCTCTTGTCTCTTCCCTCCCCCTCCATCTATTTATCTAGTTTTCATCTCTGCTCTTCCCTTCAGCCACTCCCTCTCTTTCTCTGTCCCTCCCGTATTAACAGAGCAGGCACATTAACTACAGGAAGTCAGCAAGCTTGCCTATCAAGATGAACTAAAAGAAGACGACTCCTGAATCAGAGTCCCAGCAATCAGAGTCGCTGTTTTGTTTTTTTTTGCGCACAACCTCAGTAATTATGTATACTGTATGTCAATGTATGATTCAACCCTCAGATAAACAGTATCACAAAGATTCATATGGAAAGTCAAGGTTTTTTTGTGAAATACTTTAAAGTACTGCATCTTAAACTTGGCTTTGCTCTCAGATATCTGTATGAACGCTTGTTACTGAGGTGGTCTTTTGTGTCTTTGATTTGAATCTTTTACTCTACACAGTGACTGTAAGGTACCTTTTAATCTCATGTAAGGTAGCGGTCAATAGTGGCCATTAAAGTCTATTAATGTTTATTAAATTAATATTGAAGATGGGCGGCACGGTTAGCACTGTCGCCTCACAGCAAGAAGGTTCCGGGTTCAAACCTTACGGCTGACGGGGGCCTTTCTGTGTGGAGTTTGCATGCTCTCCCTGTGTCTGTGTGGGTTTCCTCCAGGTGCTCCAGTTTCCCCCACAGTTTAAAGACATGCAGATTAGGTAAAATACCCAGCCACTGGAGTTGCACAAGCCAGTGCATACTTAGTGCTGGTCCCAAGTCAGGAAGGGCATCCGGTGTATCTATGCGGAACAGATCCGCTGTGGCGACCCCTAACGGGAGCAGCCGAAAGAAGAAGAAGAAATTAATATTGAAGGTGCAATGCAGTCAGTTTCCCTGGTAAATGATTATAAGTAATATTACAGATAAGAAATATGCACTCTTCAGGGGACCACTCCACACACAAGTAATGGTACAGTTAAGCCATCGCCAATCATATGTTCCTCCTCATTCTTTTCCTATGCCCTTGAAAATGTTAAATGTTATCATAATGTCACATACTGATAACCAGTAACTCGCTCCAGCTAACTTTCATTCTTTCTCAGCAACGTTACCATTCTGGGTAAAGTGTTCTTTTAATGGAATCAAGATTCAGCGAGTGTGAGTCAGTAATCCCATGTGACCTGCGTTGGCATTGCCAACCTAGGCTAGCGGATGCCAGGCAGGAGCACGGCGACGGCCTGGCACATGCCCACTGAGCAGTAGAAAGGCCAGGGCCAGGCTTTCAGTGGTCATGAACGGGGCTTATTTAAGTCCTAGTATGAATGAGGCCAGTCACTGAATGCAGCACAAAGGGGACAGAGGCTGCTTGGCATGCAGGTGGTGTCGATACAAGAGCAAGAGCTGCAACACTTTTTTGTCAGTGGAACGTGATGAAACGGAAACACATAATGATTCAAACCGAGGCGCACCGGAGCCATGTTTCTGTGCGTGCATGCGTGTGTGCGTGTGTGCGTGTGTGTGTGTGTGTGTGTGTGTGTGTGTGTGTGTGTGTAGCTGAGAAAGACAGAAAGAGGTCATCTTAGCAAAAGTGTGAGTGTTTTGTGTTTTGATTTTTACAATCATGTTACAATAATTTTAAAATTTGTATCTTTTTTTAAGCTTAAAAAATCACAAATAAAGCTGAGAGTTGTCCTGGGTGAACACGTCACTAGAGTGCACCCACACTGACCAGGATACACACTTCTTTGTTTTTTTAGGGGCAAAGTCTTGAGGCTGTGCATCCTGGGTAGGTAATCTCTCCTGACCACTTCCTGGTTTTGTCTGTATGACAAGAAGGACACATTTCGAAAACAAAACTACATACTATTCCAGAATGGACCCAGTTTTCCTTTTGGGTCAAGATTGAGATAAATGACATGTTTATCATTGGCATGCTGAACGGTTTGAACTGAATATAGATTACATTCCTAATGCCAGAAGTTATATACAGGATGGATAGTGTTTGGCTGATGGGACATTAATGGTTTACTTTCCTTCAGTCTCACTGCTGATGAGGTTAGCATCACAGTTAACCCACTCATCCTATTATCTTTGTTGTAATTACAAAATAGGAGAAAGAGAGAGAGTGGAATAATGCTTTTCATTTCTTTTATTGTAATGCAACCATTTTAAGCACATTTTTAGTGACCAGCTTCTCTTTTAGACAGTAGTCAAATGTGTTCATTTGGCTTTTAAAGTCTCTTTTCATGACCTTTGCAGTGTCACTTAATGCCGAACATAAAAGCATACATAAAAGCAATGGCTTCATACAAACATAAAAGCTAGTTTAAGAGTTTAAGAGTATGCCACATTAAATGGACAGAAGAAAAATCTGATCATAAATTGTTTAATCCTGTGTTGTTCTAAAACTGGCTTGTGAAGGCATCAACATTTAAAAGCATTTCCTGTAAGTATTATGAAGTGGGAGTTCTTTTAGGATACATGGACATGGCTGTGCTGTACACTAATGGCAGGTTCCAACATGGAACACAGTCTCTCAGTAACTCTACAGCAGCAGAACCATCAGAAATCTGTGATCTCTACTTGATCTTGTGTTTTCCCCCCATTTCCTATTCTCCCTCCATCTGTTTCTTTTGCTTTCCCTGTGGTTCTGTCTTGTAAAAGAAATGCAACATGTTATGCCTGTGCACATTTTCCAACCTCTTACAGTATCAAAAGGGACCTCAGCTCTTCTTTCTCTCCTTCTCTCTCTTTTGTCAGGTGTTATTTATGAGTTGTGTAGCGGAATTCCTGCGAGCCCGCGGCACCTGCTGTAGTTGGACTGAGACCCAAGAGGCAGCTGCTAGGCCTTGGAAGTGCAGGGGGAAACATCAAGAAAGCATTTTGTTAATGTTGCCTGAGCGTTCGGGGAGGACCGTGAACATTAAAGGAATATTGAGAAAGCAGAGCGGATTTGTTCAGGGAGGCTGTGAGCGGCAGGGGAGGACTGAGACGCCATTGTGAGGAGGTTGAAGGAGACTAAGAACATTAAAGCCATGTTGTGAAAGCGAGCGCTGTGAAAAGCATTGTGAAGGTGTTGGGGAAATGTTCATGCACCCCGAGCAATGGTTACAGTACAGCTGAAAGTAGAGAGCTTTGCCTTTTTACTGAACAGACTTTTCCTAACAATGATGCTAACAAAAAATAAAAGATAGTCAGAGCCAGTTAATATTATGCACAGAACCACAGGACCCCTGCTATACTTGTAAGCATTTATTTTTAGCTTTAAATGCTTATGAAAGCTGCTGTATGGGTAAGTGTTTAAAAAAGTGTGATTGCCATTTACAATCCTGCTAAATTAAGGGAAAAGAGTGCTCTGTTGTGGCTCCTCCAGGCCTGCTGGTACTCTCCTGTTTTCTTCATTAAGCTAAGTAGTATACAGGTTGAAATTGAGGATAGAGTATGAACACACTGATCAGGATACACACTTCCTTGTTTTTTCTATGAGCAGAATCTCGAGGCTGTGCATCCTGGCTAGGTAATCTCTACTGACCACTTCCTGGTTTTGTTTCACGCTGATGAAGGATAAATGGACTATTCCAAAATGCAAATAGTTTTTAATCAAGGCCAAAACTGAGGTCAAGATCAAATTACATGCTTATAAACAGTATAGTATGTCTTACAAAGTGTTTGTTGATGTTTACTTGCAAATTGTACGTATAGTTCTGTGTCTAGTGTTTCACGGTTGGTTTCCATTGCAAATGTTTTCGTTATCTGTATTTCACCACAATAAAACTACTTCGCATTTGCCTGTTCCTCTCTGTAATCCTACAGGTGACTTTATTGGGTGCCTTTAACCCTTAAAGTACCAATTATCCAGCTATTAGATTTCAGTAGATACTATCTTCAGTAGTTACAGTAAAATTAATAGTAAATACAGTATATGTTACACGAGTGAGGAATGTAACTTTAGAAACACAAGGAGTTTAAGTATTAGATTTTCTAGATGTGTAAATTTGCAACAAAAAACAACAAACAAACAAACAAACAAACAAACATTTTGACCAGCATTAGAATATTGTTTGCCTTTGGGTATCGGGGTTGAATCTGAATTAAAAAATAATTATTCTAATGCACTAATGCATAAAACTAATAGAGTGGAATAATTTATTTGTTCTAACACAGACTCATTCTCATTAAAACTACTTAAAATAATAATAATAATAATAATAATAATAATAATAACAACAACAACAACAACACAGTAGTATTTCCCCTCAAAAATATATTTGCCAAAATTATTTCCACTACTTAAAAAATATGTTTGAGGAAGTTAAAAAACAAAACAAAACCCTGTTTAATTAAAACTATACAGTGTCCCTGTATATTTGATTTCAAAGTAATACTTACGACATGCATAAATATTTTTATATGTTCACTTTTGCTCATTTTCAAGAAGGGTGACAATAATCCTAAAGGGCACTATACATTATAACATAGGAAATACCCTAAGGAGTTGTAAAGCAAACTTGTTTTTGTGGAGGTGAATTGTTCTCATTCACGGTGCTCATTTTTGACCTTTGTTTTGCTGTGTTTGATCTGAAGATCAGTCGTCACCTCCTCCTGATGTCGTAACCAGGTAAACAGCAGCACACAGGTGAACACAGCAAGGCCAGGGTTTATTTTGAATGCAAACACCTGAGTCCACAGCCCAGCGTAGGACTTTAGCCTATTCATGTGATCCACTCAGCAATCACAGTGACTCACAGTGAGAAAAGAAAGAAGTGAGCTGGTATACTGGTAATGATAAAAATGTTAAACTGGAGTCCATCGCTCAAAACTCATTAGCCAAAGAAATGCTATTAATCATATTATCAGATTAAAGAGGGATTTAGTACAGAACGGTGAATATACATTGATAGGGCACATGTAGAAAACTACATTCATTATGTTTAATATTACAGTAGACACCTGTGACCTGCATCCTGCAACCTGCACCCGACCCAGGTCCAGTAACTGCGGGCTCACAGAGTAAACCTGGCAAGGCCAAATGGTGTGTTTGGCAAACACACCGTCAGCAGGTATAGTCATTAGTCAAACTAACAGGAGGGAGTCTGTAGCACCAACAGGTACCAGGAACATAGAGAGAGAACGAGCGAAAGAATGAGGAAGACTCAGAAGTATCACTGAAAGAGCAAGTGAGACACATATGAAATACCTGGGGGTTATACCTAATCTCTCCTTAGCTGTAAAACATGTTTGTGAGTTGCTGTGACTGAAACCTGCATTTTTCGCAGTCAGGGTCCCGTCGGAATCCAGGCTAATTACTCACGGTGTAGGTGAGAAATTCTTGGTGAGCCATTTAGCACATGACATCAGAGGGAGTCTGTGAGCAACAGATCTAACATATAGAGTGCTATAGCATGAACAAACAATTTACTAAACACCTCCCAAACCCATTCATCATCATGTGACAGGCACAAAGCCAACACACCATAAACACACACACACACACACACACACACACACACACACATTCATGAATAATTCACTTTGCTGTGGAATTTCTTGTTGGGTTGTATCGGGGAAAAAAGAGCAAATTACAGGATGCTCCACCTGTTTATGATTAGACTGAAATATGAATGGATGAAGAAGGGAAGGAAGGAATAAAGCACTGATTGCTTGTGATCTAATTCAATCATTCTATAATAAAAGAGGATGTACAAATGACTATAATCCAAGAGGAGAGAACTCTCTCAACCTGTAACCATGTACACATCTATAATATATTATATCAAATGAAATCTAAGCAACATCTAGGCTGTGTTCCCATCAGCTCTGTTTAGGAGAATACATCTGTCCCTTAATGTATTTTACTTCAGTGAAATTTTATACTTTCACTACAGGAAGTATAAGCAGAGTTATTGAACAAGTTAATAATACTGATCAAGTTTTAATTTTTGTTTCGGTACCTGATATTAGCTGTGTTTATTTTGCACATATGAGGTGATGGTACAAAATGTCTAGGAGGATGTGATGACGAGACATGTAATAGCAGTATGTTGGCTCCATTTCTGAATGACCAAATCTACCTGGGCATTTTGTGCAAAGAAGAAATGAGATCATTAGTCAGTCCAATATTGCTGGATACCGCACTGGATACAGATTTTTGCTGGCGATCTTAACCCTTTTCAGGAATATAGCAATTCTATATAGCTAACATATGAAAATTAGGAAATTTTCTTCTACATTTTCTATCTCCATTGAATATTTGGGATCATTTTTTTAAATAACAGGAAAGATTTTTTCAATCGCTCATTCTCTACACATTTTCCTCACATCAGTGCCTGTATATGGCCTATTCAGCATTTTGCCCTCACCAAGCCTCTTAAGACATTTACTGCTCCTGACATTCAGTGCAGCATCTATCCTCTCACTATGACTAACTCACACATGCACTCACACACAGTGACTAAGTGACTGTTCCACAGCAATGCCTGTCTGTATCCTCTACATCACAAGTCTGACCTAAGATTTTTCTCACACACTAATGTCTCTGAGGGTTTAGAGTGAACCACACACACATACCTCTGGGGTCTCTGATAGTGACAGGTTATTAAAGAAGAATGTCCTTTTTATTTCAAGATAAAACATAAGAAGTCCAGAGCAGAGAGGGAAACAGATCCTGCTCTGCAGCTCCGCTGACATTTCATACATCACTCTGATTTATCAGTGTATCCGTTCACCTCCATCCCTCCTTAAGCAGTGTATTCACACAGCACAACAGCGTCTGGATTCCACACCGCCACATGCCACGTTTATCATTATGCGTTTCGTATTATAAACTTCTAAACAGGTACATTGTATTTTATTACAGACTTGGTGTTACAAAAAGCATAAAAATATAACAGGAATGTGATGACTCTTGGTTTTGCTTCGGTTTAGATAAGAGGCAACATGCTGAGCGGTGATAAGTGTGCTGATGATGAGACGGCAAGTCTTTCATTCACCACTCTGCTGATATTAGAGTGAGAAAGAAGGGAAAGCTGAAAGAGTGAAACACAACAGTGTATACTAAAAAAGAAAGCTATGATATGGACAGAGTCATAGGGGGCAGCCATGGCCTGAAGGCTAGAGAAGCAGCCTTCGGCCTGAAGGGTTGCCGGTTCGATTCCTGCCGGGACTGGCAGGAAAAAATGTGAGGAGAGTGAGTGAGTGAATGGACAGCACTTTCCCCTCCCTCTGTGCGATGGCTGGAGAAGCAGCCTTGGGCCGGAAGGGTCGCCAGTTCCAGGACCAGCAAGAAGAAAATGTGAGGGGAGTTGAGTGAACGAATAACACTTTCCCCTCACTCTGTATGATGGCT
>JAOTRR010000059.1:12412638-12424073 GCA_028570945.1 Gogo arcuatus
TTTAATTAATAAAAATAAAGAAAAACTATTGAATTAGAAGGTGTGTCCAAACTTTGGAGTGATCCTGTAGTTCACCAACATTTTGTGGTGGTAAAAATGAAAGTAAACCAAAAAGCAAGCAAGCAGTATGATTTAAATTTGGCTATTTAAATGCCTGTTACAGCTGGTCTAACACCTCACATTCTGTACATTTACATCCATCTGTCCATCCGTTATCTATGCTGCTTATTCGTCAGGGTCACAGGGGAAGCGTGAGGATTGTCTTAAAAGAGCAATTTTCTTTTTACAGACACCACCCTCACTGTGGTGAGGGTAGAGATAAACAGTATTTTTTATAAAGTGTTTGGATATATTTCTAAATATTTTAATAAAACCAGACATATCAGGAAAAAGGTGGGGTCACATCCCAAGCTCCCCCAGTGTTATATCAATGCTGGTTTCCTTCTAAATTTGGGAGGATGCAGTGCACCATAATACGATTAAAGTTTTATACTAAATAGCAGTTATTTTTGCTCAGGATTTAGGCTGCAAATGTTGCAGTACAAATGTTCAATTTCAAATCTTGACCTTTAAGATATTTTTCGCAGCTCTTGAGTGACAGCAAAAATTCTCTTGCTTGTCATCAGAAATTGTGATTTTGAATCCCGATCATACCACTGCATCCATGACCAGGGGTACAACAGAGCATAATTGGCCATGCTCACTAGATGGGAAGGATGGCATTACGCTCTCTGCTGTTGATTAGAGCAACATTCGACAGTTGTGGGCTTCTGTACGAGAGGACAAAAGTCGGGTGTATGGGATTTGGGTATGACCCATTTGTGAGAAAATGGTGGCATTGTTTGCACGACAGTCACAATTCCCATATAAGTAATAAGCTGTAGAGTAAACAAATTATAGTCTCTTTTGTTCCTTTTCATATTTACTTTCAAAGGAGGACATTTACTCCTGGTACTGTTTTTGGATCGAACCATCTGGTTAAACACAGCCCACGCTCCATAAGGGATCTGAGAAGGTTGAAGCTCACTGCTGACCTGGAAGTACTTGTGACATCATATTACACTGTGAGACTTTTACTTGGACAGTTGCATTCACTTCCTGTCCTGTACTATGCCACATAGGTGGCATTTGCCAGATCGCTCTTGGTAACTGCATTCCAGAGGTCAGAGTTTAACACTTTAGATTTATAGCATCCTGTTGGACCTGAGTGAGGAAATGAGGCTCTTCTCCCCAGAAACCTTCTAAAATAATCACTGCCTAGAGGAACAAGCTCTCTGTAAATCTCTTAGACTGTGTGCCCATCTCCTGCACATATTCACTGCCAAATTGCTGTGCGAGTTTGTTTTTTGTTGTTTTCACTATGTGCAGTAGTAGTTCTACAATGCGGTAGATATTAGTATTTCACAAAAGTGATGTGATTTGGAAATGTGTGAACAGGAAGGGACAGAATCCCAGGGCATCACAGTGTTGGCCATATTGAATGTAACATTCAGATATATAGCACTGGCAGTGAAGTACACTGAATTTGCAGAGTAGTGATATTTTTCCTCTATTAATCTCTCCTTTCAGATGCACTGAGATTTACTTATTGATTAGTTCACATCCTGCATGCCGAGGCAAGCCTGTAGTTTCAAAATTGGAATAGATTTTTCCTTTTACATTGATTGGCTCAGGTGACAGGTAATGACTCCAGATTCTGTGTGTGTGTGTCCCCGTGTGTGTAAATGAAAACTGCTACACTGGCAGAGCCTACTATTGTTTGTTGTATGTTAAGTAGTTTTTTTAAGATGCTATGACTGAACGGTTATGTGTAAGAGTTTGGTATGTTTTTACATATACTATAGATGTGTGTGTGTGTGCGCATTGTGGAAAGATCTGCTGACTGATCTTATTTTCTTCTGAGTCATTGTACTGCTGTAAGAGGAAACAGCGCTCACACACGATAATCACACAGTTTCACTACATTATGCTCTGCACATCACTCTACAAGAGAAAAATATGTAACAGGAAGAATAAATGAATCCTGGTTTAACCAGTTGAAAAGTGAACATAAAACAGATGAAGTGACCTTTTGTTTGACACTTTTTTTTTTTTTTTTTTTTTAAAGAATGACTAAAAGCATGTGAAAGGATTTGACATTGGATAAAGAAAACGTAGGGGGTGTCTATGATCACTTTACGAGAAATAGACTCTCCAGTCAGATGCACTGTGTGTGTCCTCCTCTGTTATCTAGTGCAGATCGACTGCTTTCATCTCCAACCCAGATCTGCAGACACTGGACTACCCCAGCTTAACATACTATCTCCCAAGCCCCTGCACACTTGCACTCCAAAGCTGTTATCAGACCACTGAAGACCCTCACCTATAGACCAGTACATGCATGCGCACATGTCTATTTTACCATCCCAGATCAGATCACCCCCCTCCTCCCTTCTTTGGTTTCCCCCTTTCCCTGTCTTCTCCCTGCTTTTGTTTTTCTACCTTTGAGCCCATGCTAATCTTTACCCCTATGACATCTGGAATGTCCTCTGCTTTTGATAGTGAGGGAGTCTGAGTGAGAGGGAGAAACATCAAGAGACTGCAAGCAAACATATATTAAATATAGACACAACTAACTATTGTCACTCAAGCTATCACTATAATTGGGTAGAAAACATTGAGCTGTTGTTGTGTTTCCATTTATAGTGACAATGGCAGCCATCAAAACCCAGGAGCAGCGAACCAGCCCCTTAAAATCACCCATACAAAGTGAGTATGATGATTACAAACACTATGCATGCATTCTAATACAAGTCAGTATATGAATAATGTATTAGCTTTGAAATGTTCAATGCTTTCATTGCAGTAGAAATGTTAGAGATTTTCTGGGGCAGTGTACAAGGGAAAGGGACAAATTTGTTTTTTATATGCCTCTTTAATCTATTTATTATTAAATTTGTGCTAAGATAACAAATGATGTGTAGTGTTATATGTAAGTAAAAGAAGAGTTAAACAAGTGGTAGCAAGCTCTAAGGGTTGGGCAGTTGGTAAAGCTGACCCAATGACCAACCATGGGCCTTCTCAGCACATTCTTTTTTACGCATGGCTAAGACACATGAGCGTGCGCGCGCGCGCACACACAAACAGACCATAACTCCTCCGCTAACATAAACAACAGACCGTCACCTTTGAACTCCTCACCTCTCATCTGTGTAGCTGGTCTGTCTCATTGTATATCTGGATGTGACCAAAATACATACATCTTCCCCTTTATCTAAGCTAATACCTCTTTGGCTTTTAAGTCCAGAAGAGCTTTAATCAAAGACAAGTTGCTGCTCATGTCATCTTTTACTACGGCATTAGTACTAGGCCTGCACTACATATCGTCTGTTACGTATTTATCACAGTATTGGTCTTTGCAGTGCTGGTATCAGAGAACGCTGCAATATGCAATATGTGCACTTTTAACAAATCACATTCCTAACTGCATGTTGTGGGTATCCTGACCAGGTAAGTGTTCAGGTACAAGTGACCAGGTGTTCAAGGTGAATGTGAGGGTTTTTAAGAATCACAGAATTTGTGCATTCCAACAAACCTCAATAAATTTGGTTAAAAATAATGCACACCAATTTTAACTCTAAGCTCTAAAGTGACAGTGTTTTAAATATATTGCAAGTTGCATCAATCACACAAACCTGTAACAATATAATTACTTTTCCCATTCTGTTTTCTATTAAGCTGTCATCTTTATATCCTAATCAATCTCTTCTTTGTGCGAAACCTCATGGTTACTACTGAGTGCCAGCATCAGCCTCCACATAGACTTTTCCTCTCTTTGCACTTCTGGCATGAGTCACAGATGAGCTGGAATCAATGGTCCAAATAAAGTTCAAGTATTTCATACCACACGAAAGGGGGAAGGTGCCAAGGGTTCATGCACTGTCAAAATTAGCTGCCAAACCAACCTCTTCCAGGTGTTAAATTCCTAAAACTGAAACTCAGCTCAGGCAAGTTCAGACTTTTAGGCTTCATACAGCTTGAGTCAGCACAACCATACAATAAATCAAAAATAAAATACCCTTTAGTATTTCACTGTGGTGGTGTGCAGAGGCAAAATTACAGACACTGTCAAAATACTTACGGACCTGACTGTACGTACACAATAATTACGAATGCTAGTTGTTTAAGACTATTTAATCTGGAATAGTCTTAAACAACTAACATTCGTAATTCTTGTGTATGCACAGTCAGGTCCATAAGTATTTGGACAGTGACCGTTTTGCCTCTGCACACCACCACAGTGGATGTGAAATGAAGCAATCAAGACGTGATCAGAAGTGTAGACTTTCAGCTTTCATTCAAGCGGTTTAAAAAAAAATTGCATTAACCGTTGGAGGTGTGCGTTTCATTGGTGAAATTCATCAGAGTGTGTATCAGTCTTTATATTGTTTGCATTTTAGTTACTCTTGGCTAAGAATTTAGTCAGTTCGTGCATGGCCACGATTTGATGGAAAGCTTATGTTCTCTTGACAGATGATGGCCGTCCTATTGCACAGTCAAAGGCTATTCAGTTTCGTACCATTGCACCTAAAGCTCCAACATTGGGTTCATCCTCGGCAGTGATATCTAGCCAGCCACCCTCTAACCTTCCAGAGGCTTCTATAGCAGTCAGTCCCAAATCCATCTTAGTACCTGCACAGAACTATGCGCTCATGCAAGTAGCTGGACAGGAGGGTACTTTCTCATTGCTGGCCTTGCCTCAGACATCACCACAAAGTCAAATCCAAAATAACCTAAAATTGCCTATTCCCAGGTATCAGTCAATGAGAAGCCAGAGAGCTTCAGAGAAAGCTAGTAGTAAGATGCAGAACTCAGCCAAGGTGGCCAAGTTTTCACATGCAAAGTCTGCAGTAAAAACAACCTTAGATGTGTCCAGTTCACCTGAAACCCCAGAATCATCATCTGAACAGATTGTTGGGATGGGGTCTGCTTCTTCATCTGAAATTTTGCTGCCAGACAATGCTGTCCTTTGCACAGCATCACGGACAGAGCAAGCTGTGAAAAGAAGCATTGATTCTCTCAAAAACTTCAGCTACTCGACTAGCACCTCTGCCACTGCACTTGTTGCCCCTGTCAGTAACAGCAAAACCATAAAAACCCAGACAGAAGGTGCCTCTGCAGGAAGTGCTATTACTGTCCTCTCCCACACTATCTTCAGCAAAGCTGTCCAGATCATCCCCTCTCCCCCTAAGGGCAAACTCCCCATTCTGCCTTACACCAAGGTGAAGAATTCCCTCTTACCATCTACAGGTCTTGCCAGCACCCAGTCCCCAGTGAAAGTCTCATCAGTTCAGGCCAAAAATAAGCCAAAAAGCTCTCCGGACATCAAAGGCATGGTTGCAGACAGCAGAACCAGGAGTGTAAATACCACCCACTGCAAGAAACCTACAGGCAAGAGGCGAGGGAGGAAAAGGAAAACCATGGAGGACATCCTGTCCTTTGAGGCAAAGAAGAAGAGATCTTTGTCATTTTTCTCCAGGAGAGTACCAGAGAAACCAACACCTGGCACCCAGTCTTCTTCCTCACAGGACAAGGTTGTGGACATTTCGAAAAAATATCGCAGCATTCGCCCAAAGCCTATTCTAGTAATGGAAACCACTGTTCCTCAACTTATACCACTAGCCTCTCTCTCAAGCTCTAAGAACCTTGACCAGAAACTTGTCATGGGGCAGAAGATGTCAGGAAAACCACTTGGTACTGTCCAGCCAGCCTTAGTGTCCATACCAGCCCCAGGCCAGCAATCTATGGCTGAAACTGGAAATTATGGAAGGTTTGCATATGTGGGTAGCCGTGCACTCCACCGATGTACAACCTGCAGTAGGTGTTTTCAGTTCAAGCATCACTTACAGAGTCACATGAACAGCCACAGTAACCTGAGACCATATGGGTGTCCAGTGTGTAGGAAAGCCTATGCTCACTCAGGTAGCCTAAGCACACACATGAAACTTCACCATTCAGAGGGGAGGCCTAGGAAAAGCCTCCGCTGCGAGTTTTGTGAAAAAGTGTTTGGATATGTCGGTGTGTACTTCAGCCACCTCCGAGAAGTGCACAGGGTCGTCCTTACCGTGGAGCCATCCATCCGTCAACATGAGGAGAATACACCCATAGAAGGGTAAGAATATCTAGAAGCAGTTTATAGAAACAATTATTTCTTAGGCCTGATGTATTTTAATTTATTGATTGGTCAGATTTTCTCCCACATTTCCAAAAACATGATGGTAGCTACACCATATGGCCAAAGGTTTGTGGACATTTGACAATCAAATACATGTGGATGTGGGGATTTGCTCATTCAGCCACAAGAGCATTAGTGAGGTCAGGCACTGATGTCAGGTGAGGAGGCCTGGGGCACAGTCAGCGTTCCAGTTCAAGGCGTTCAGTGGGGTTGAGGTCAGTCCTCTGTGCCGGCCACTCGAATTCTTCTACTCTAAACTTGGCAAACCATGTCTTTATAGATCTTGCTTTCTGCAAAGGGGCATTGTCATGCTGGAACAGGTTTGGGCCTCTTAGTTTCAGTGAAGGGAAATTGTAATGCTATAGTATAGAAAGTCAACTTTATAATGGGGGTGTGCTTCCAACTTTATGGCAACAGTTTTAGGAAGGCCCACACATGGGTGTGATGGTCAGATGTCCACAAACATTTGGCTATAAAGTGTATATAGGCTGCACGAAATAATGCTTAGGTGTGAATGACTGTGCAAATGTGTGTGCATGGTGCCCTGCAATGGAGTCCCATCCAGGGCGTATTCCCACCTCACTCGCACTGGGATAGGCTCTGGACCTACTGTGGCCCTGACCAGGACAGAGTGTTTACTGAAGATGAATGAAACACACCGAGACATAGTGCAATTCTAAAGTTCCTTCACAACATAGTTACATTATTGATGCCCAATTTCATTTGGTCACTTTAACAAAAAGTGTTTTGTACCTTTTTTTGCTTGTACTTTTCAGGTGTGTAGACTCTGAGGACCAGACTTCAGAGCAGCGTGTGGATCCTGTGGAGTTGCAAATAAAATGTGGCCGCTGCCAGGCAATCACACCCACCTTTGCTGACATGAAGCTACACTTGTTGTATGTGCATGGTGAGGAAGTCCATCTAAAAGAGGGGGCTATGCATGAGGGACGCGAGGCTGAGAATGAGCTGGTTAAGCACGCAGCCCACTATTGGAGGCAACTCAACGAGAGGCGCAACTTGGTACGCTGCGGAAGTTGTGATGAGGAGTTCTTCTCATTCTCGAAGCTCGAGTGCCACCTGCACGCCCACCACCAAGGGGTTATAGCGAGTCAAGAGGAAGAACAGGAACTGAAAAAAGAAGGTAAAGAAGAGTACGTCTCCGAGGGGTCTGACAAAAGTGTGACCTTTAGAGCAGGGTCAAAATTTAATTGCATCCTGTGCAGTGAGGTTTTGGACAGCAAGCAGGAAGTTCTGGAGCACTGGAGGGAGGTTCACAAGTGTGAAAACCCAGTCATGCTGTGGGAGGTTCTGGATTCAAAGTGAGAGTACAGATCTGCTCTTAGCATAAAGTAGCATCCTAAGGAGTATTATATATGGAACATTTTCATCAGTTTCTTTCATATTTTTTAAATTTCTGTTTTGCACAGTTTTATTTTGATATTGAAAGGAAATATTGTGACTGCTTTAATTTAAAATGTTTGCTTTTTATATAAATTGTGAAGTTCTTTTTTGACTTTTTTTTGGTTTATTTGTAATGGACAAACGGTTCTAAGAGGATTGATTCCAAGTGTTTCAAAATTCAGTTTTGAGCTTTATATATAAATGCACATTTATACACTGGGGTCCAAAAGTCTGAGACCACTAGTGAAAATGCATCTGTTTGGCATTCTTTTTCAGTTTTACACAAATGTTTTCATTACAAATGATATCAGCAACAGCTTGAGTGAAAAGTAGAATCTTTGAAATATTTAAATGAATGTCGAAGTCTCTTAGTATTTGGTATGTTCCCTTTTTTGCTTTAATGACACTGTGCATTTGAGCTGGCATGGACTCCACAAGTTTGTGCAAAACCTGATGGTCCATTTTAGATCAAATCCAACAAACAGTGTGTCATCTGAACACATGCTTCAATGGAAGGGATAAGACTCTCAGAACATCTGAAATTTTGTACAAAGGAGTTAACATGGTCAGTGTCACAAATGTGCTTGCATTTAAATAGTGAATTAGAAATTCTGCAACATCTTGTGAATAGTCAAGATATTGCACGCTTGTTTTAGAATTGTCAAAATTCTAAAACTTTTTTTTTTCTCACTTTCAGTGCGGTCAGAGACTTTTGGACATCACTGTATACACAAGTACATTAATCACTATTAATATTAAATGTGTTTTGCTAGTGAGTACATAAGTTTAAATTTATATCTTTGTGATGCAGAGGTGCTATCCATTGAAAGACAATTAAAACCACTGGGAAATGCTTTAGTACCAGGAAAACTTAAACCTCCTAAAAAAGAATATTTAGGCTGGAAACAGCTCAAAGTAACATGACGTTTGCTTAAAGTTATCATAAGCTAAGTTTTTACAGTAATGATTGAAAAATGGTGCTGGTATATTGTTGATTTACCACTTTACAGACCTTTAAGTTTATAGACAGCCTCATGCTGAGTCTAGACTTTGCTCCAGTGCTGCCACCTCTGCTGAGGACTTGGTCAGTGAAATTCTTAGAGCTGCTTATGTCTTAAGAAAATAAAATATATTCTAAAAATCCTATTTTATATACAATTTCTATTCTAAAGCAAGAGTTCTCTGTGTGTTTTTCTGCAAGTGTGTCAAGCAACTGTAGATATATTTAAATATTATTTTCTGTTTAAATCATCACAGGGTAACTGAATGTACCTTAAAATGTTTCAAAACCCTACCAAATGTTATACATGTACTGAAATAGATTATATATCTCTCTATACATAGATTATATTGAGGATATCTTATATATTTGCAAAGACGACATAGTTATGCTGCTGTTGTATCCTGACTAGAGAGAATACTTCTAAGATTTAAAACTTTTATGCTATGTCTTATATTCAGCTTGCATACTTGCAGCTCTTGCTACGTACTGTAAATGCCTTCTTGCTTCTTATGAAACTTGTGGGTACATTCTCTAGACACAGATCAAGTCAACTTGGACTTGAAATACATTACAGTGTAGAAGGTGATTGACATTGTGGTGCTGTGGATGTTGTATGTTTAAATGTCTAGAAAATGTCAGGATGTGTTCATAAAGACAGGACGCTGCTTCGATTTCTCACCAGCATTCTCATTTTGAAAGGACTACAATGCATGAAAGCATCTGAGAACTGCCTCTTTATCTGACTTTTTGTCTGACAAGTGGGAGTTTAGATTAAGTTTTGAGCTTAAGGGAACAGCCGTGAGTTGAAATTGTTTGACTTGGTTTGAGTGAGTGAATTGTGGATTGTGATTGTTGATTCCCTGAAGAGTTCAAATTAGATGTGTTGATGTAAGCTAAAGTTTAAAAATGTGCACAAAAACATGTTTAGTGTCTAAAGGTGATAAGAAGGTGGTCCTGTCTTGTCCCCTGAGAGTTAGGCTTTAGCGAGTGTGCTCCTATCCTAAACCAGTGAAAGTAAAATCACAATTAATTGGTGGCAAAATTAAAATTAAAAAAAAAAAAAAGTGATAAAATCTGAGATGAGACTGACAGGTTTATTTATTTTGTCCTGTTTTATGTGTGATCAAAAGAAGAGTTAAGGAAAAACCTAGAAAGCTGGGATGAAAGTGTTTCACATGTGGTCTTTTTCCAAAATAGGAAGTTAATGCATAGTTCACAATTTTGTGATGCCAAGTCGTGTCTTCATTTTATGATTGTAGTCTGAACTTTGTCTGAATTCTCCTTGAAATATTCTTGCTTTTCACTTTGTTGCCATAACTCAATGTTTTTACTGTCATTTTATGGCAGTTGTGCAGAGTGATTTTTTTTTTTTTTTTTTAAATAAGATTGTCAGTGGGAAAAAAACTCAGCAAAATTAATATACAACTGTGAAAGTCTGGTCTGAGGAAGAACCATTTTACTGCATTTAAATTGCAATGAACTGAATGGGAGGTACCTTTCTAATGCTAAAAAGACTTGCTTTGATCTGCTACACGCTAAGAATCAACAGCTAAAGGTATACGCGACTGATATGTTGCGTGTAAATGTTGTCTATAACAATATCTTTGTGCTGTATAATCTGATGGTTGGTTATATGATCTGCAGAAATAAAACTTTTAAGTTAAACAAACAAACAAACAAAAAAGACATTTTTATTGTTAGTATTTGTTAGTGTTATATGTTAGTGTTTGAAGTAAAGGGTCAGCCATGGTACATTTGAACACTCAACCTTACGATCAGTAGCCCCTAACTACTGTGGTTATTGTTTTTAAGCTGTGCATTATGCAAATCTTATATGTGGTTGTAAATTATCTTACCAAAAACTTTTACTAGCAGTACACCTAAAGGTATGGAACAATTGCCAACACAGTGTATACTCTCATATACTTAACTGCATGCACCACCTTCTGGGAACCAGACAGATCCATGGGGATCGCAGAAGGGGGGAAGCAGGCTTGAAGGTAATTTGAGGTAACCTGTAGTGAGAAGAAATATTGTTTTCTATACAGTAAATACTTTACAGTAAAGACCCTGGTTAGGGATGGGGCTTCCTGTATTTAAGCATGCAATAAGAGGTTTGTTTCTTTTGTTTCTGACTGCAAAATGCATGGTGGTATAGTAAGGCCTCTCTCATTTTGCAGCCAACAGACTAGGTTCAGCACTATTAGAAAAAGCGTTATTGAAACTGGTGAAAGTTGACGATTCGCTTTCTGACTATTGGAGTTCCAGCAAAAGCCAAACTGAAGAACTGTAATTTCATCTTCACCTGAGACTGTAAATAGTTTATTTAATTTGTGTGCATTGAGATCACCTTAATCAAAGAGCACAGGAGCTTATCTTGATGCTAAGCACAGTCACTACATGGTGTGGCCACTCTCTGAACCTCACTCCAATTCCATGCAAACTTGCAGGTTTCTATCAGACAAGAGTTAAAGGAATAGTTTCAAACAGCATAGCTGAGGTGACCTGAGAGAAGGTGGTGTCAGGAAGAAACTAAATTTTGATGAATCACAGGTGATGGTCTTGCAATTAGTTTGAGGGAGGCAGGTTTGAGAAGTGGTTGTGTCGATGCAAAGAAATCAAAGTGATGGAGGGGACTTTTTTTTTTTCCTGAAGAGTAGACTGCTGAGTGGATGGAAAGACAAGGTGAGTGTGGAAAGGTCATGTGGAGAAGCACAAGAAGGGTGGGTGAGAATTTTTTTGAGGATGTATAGGACCAGTCCAAAGTTTGGACACACCTTCTAATTCAGTGGTTTTTCTTTATTTTTATTAATTAAA
>JAOTRR010000059.1:12490511-12500983 GCA_028570945.1 Gogo arcuatus
TATATATATTTTGGCATGGGGTCCAAACTCTTAACTTTTCAGACTAACATACTGTTAGGGAAGCCATAATTAAAAAAGTAGTTTGCATTGCATGTATTGTAATAGGAACAGCTGTACCCCTGCTCATTCAAATCAATTGTTAATTATCAGTCAAATCATGTGGATTTAGTACAATACATAAAAATCAAGTGATACAGGAGCTTCAGTTAATGTTCACATTAAACATCAGAATGGGGAAATGTGAGCTCGGTGATTTGACTGTGGCATGAATGTTGGTGCCAGAAGGACTGGCTTGAGTATTTCAGAAACTGCTGATCTCCTGGGATTTTGAAGCAGTGGAAAAACCTCGTCTGGGCTTTTTCCAATCTTCAACTGTCCACTTTTGGTGAGCCTGTGCCCACTATAGCCCCAGCTTTCTGTTCTTGGCTGGCAGGAGTGGAACCTGATGTGGTCTTCTGCTGTTGTATCCCTTCCACCTCAATGTTTGACATGCTGTGCATACTGAGATGCTATTCTGTACACTATGGTTGTAAAGAGCAGTTATCTGAGCTACCATATCCTTCTTGTCAGCTCAGCTAGTCTGGCTACGCTCCTCTGACCTCTCTCTCATCAACAAGGAGTTTCTGCCCATAGATCTGACACTTACTGGTTGTTTTTCAGAATAGTCTGTGTAAACTCCAGAGATAATTGTGCATATGAATCCCAAAAGAAATACTGAAATACTCAAACCAGCCCATCTGACACTAACAGCCATGCCACAGTGAAAGTCACAGAGATCACAATTTTTCCCATTCTGATGTTTGAAGTGAACATTAACTGAAAGCCTAGGTATCATCAGTACTTTAACAGTATTCAAAAAAAAAAAAAAGAAAAGAAAAAAGGGTTGATCAAGACATTTTTGAGCCAATTTTTCTTTTTTCATCTTAAATAATTTATTTTTGTACACATTAAACTATCGCTGAGCTCCATTACGGTTTTCCCTGGCACTGTCTTTGCAAACTTATGCATTGTGATAAAGATGATATTTTTTTGCTATACAGCTCACTCTTCATTGACTACACAGTTGCTTCCGTAATGGTCTTATATATGTGTGTGAGAGAGAGAGAGAGAGAGAGAGAGAGAGAGAGACATAAGCATGGAAGAGTGGGTGCTAATGTTTGTCTTCTTACGTAGCAGCAATGACAACTTCCTCTGATGTGATGGGCTGGGTACGGTACCGGTCCTGACCTCTTCTCAGTCTGCGTGCTAAAGCAGTATTTTGGTTTTGGGCCTTCAAAGCTGCACCATCCACGCTTTTCTCCAGCTCCTGAAGCACAGCAAAACTTCCACATGAAAAATTAAAGAAAAATCTTCCCATTGCTCATAAAACAAAGAAGCTGCACATATTTATATAAAAAATAGGTATTGGTGAATGTGTGTGCAGCTGGAAGTCTGAGTAGTGCTACAAAAATGTGTACATACTTTTGAGCATACCAACACACAGCAACAGGCAGACACACACATACCCTGAAGAGAGAACGTTTGGCAGCAACACTCATCTTTGCTCTCTCATCCAACTTCTCCTCATCCACTGGGAAGAGAGAGAGAATGACCAAGAAAAAAAAAGAAAATCAAGTTGGAAGGAATATCCGTGAGAATAGCCTTTTCAAAGCAAATACCTCATGGATTCAACACAAAGTGCAGCACACATGGTGAAAAGATTTCAGGCACAGAGAAACACATTCCTACTTTCCACTCTCAAACCAATTACAGGCAAATTATTTCTGTTGTCAACAAGTGGAGGCCTTCTAATTAGGTCACTGGCCATAACCAGCTGTTACGAGGCTGCAGGCTACTGCAACTTAATTTGGATAAGCTCTCAGGCCAGCAGGTGGGACGATATTGTAGTTCTGACATCATCTGTAAAGAATGGTTATCTGACACAGCCTCGAGCTATGGATAGGAACATTTGTTCAGCTTGGAGTGTCAGCTTGTGTGCTGCAATTCAATGGCATATGGATATTTTAATATTCATCTCAGGACAGAGAACTGGTAAAGATTTTAAATATTTTTTTTAAATTTACATCACACCCTTGTTCATTAGTTCATTCATTCATGGGAGGGTGGAATTAAAACAACTCTTGATCAATACTCCTCTATTAAACACAATAGATCTAGCGTGACCCTACTGCTGTCTGATATCTATCCAAGCCCTTTTGCTTTCTTGTCCATCTCTGTACCACATCAGCATTTAAAACATTATGCTCCATTTCAGATCACTTGATGGCTTGAATCCATACCTTATAGAAAACAGCTGCAAGTCTGTAACATTGCTGAACGAGGCAATGCTACTGCGAGTCCCACCAGTGTGCGCACAAGATTTGAAATAAAAGCTAATTTCTTGACTTCAGACAGCCTCTAAATAGGTTACATCATCCAGTCTGAATAAGCATTCCACCCAAGTTTGTTCTCACCATTAACAAGTCTTAAAAATGCATTTAAATACTTGCTTTCAGAAGGAACATGCAAGAACAAATCTGAAAACAGCAGGAAAAAAAAAAAAAAAAAAAAAAAAAGTTTACGTGCTTCAACAGTTACTCCAGTTTAATTAAAAACAGGAAATTACCTTCAGTGATTTGTGGTTCTGGGATTGGACAACACCTGTGGAAAGTACAAACACAATCTTAGGATATCTGAACCCCATAAGATCAAATCAACTAGACATAGCAAGCTAATGAGTTAATCAATAAGAGGCAAGAGGACAGAAACCTGAACAGCAACAATACAAGTGGTCAAGTGAGTAAATCAGCAAGCTTCATACTGACAGACAAACAGAGTAGTAGATTAAAAGCAGCAGCAATAGTTAAGCAAATCATTCAGTTAAACCAAACTCCAGAAATAACATTAGGAGTACCACAATGACCCTTTTACTTTACAAAAAGCATTGGATTATCTTCTGATAAAGTATTATATTGATCAGTGCATGTGTATTTAATTTAGTAATGTTTTTGCTGTGTGATTGTGCTGAGGAAGAATATTATTGGAAACTAACAGTTAAAAAAAAGCAAGCCAATCTGCTCCTTACAGGACACACCACTCAATATAATTCAAGCAAGTTGAACAGATCACATTTCAGTAATAATATAGTTACAACATAGGCACATTATAGTTATATTCTTTATTGCTCATGCATGATCAGGTCTTTCATCCACCCCACCTATCAGACTCCTGCCACTCAGCCGATGTGACTGGCTGAGTTCTAAACCTCTCAGAAGTCTTTCTAGTCTCTTTCTGATGGGGTGATATGTATCGCCGAGGGTAACGGGAAGCTCTGCCACCACCTCGCTCACTTCTCCAGGGCACCTCAGTAGATGCAGGAAAGCGTTCTACCCTACCACAACAGGATGGAATGAGCAAAGAGCCAGATCTTAGAGATCCAGAAAAAGGCTGAAAGGTTACCAGACATAGGCCAAATGATTAATAGGACACTCATTCCTGGCTCCATGGAGGGGAGGGGGAAAAAAAAAAAAAGAAGAAGAAAAAAAAAACAAAACTCAAGCCCCATTGCAAGGCTGAGAAGAATTGTTATTGACAAACTAAAAGATACCATCAACAGTTAGAATTATTGCAGTTAGAATACCAAGCAGATTTATTGCAGTCTCTTCTTGTTTAGAGGTTAAATCAAGCCATTTTAGCATTAGTTAAGGTTAGTCCCAGAAGCATAAGGTGCAGGATAGGTTTAAGGAACCACATACTGTTCAGGTTTTTGGGCACTTGTTGCAGTCTGGAGGTAGGACTGGCGCAATTGGGCTACAGAAACTCTCATGTCCACTAGAGAATGGTCTTTGGTGGCCCTGGCCTCTTGAGGGACAACCTCTCTGCTGTGGATGGCTTCCTGGCTGGCAGCTGCAAGAGTGGTTTGAGGCTTCCCCGAGTCCGATATGTATCCACTCATTTGTTTGGCTGACTCTGGAGCCCACCAATCACTTGATGCTGGAGCAGAACTTTGGATGCTTGATGGCAGATAGCTGGTTCCATGTTGGTTATACCAGCCATTGGGTGCTCTCTCCTGGGCTTGCCTGGCTCTTGCACA
This sequence comes from Gogo arcuatus, assembly GCA_028570945.1. NCBI lineage: Eukaryota > Metazoa > Chordata > Actinopteri > Siluriformes > Anchariidae > Gogo > Gogo arcuatus. The sequence goes on from JAOTRR010000059.1 coordinate 12,494,584, forward strand.
CATTTCTTCAGTTGCTTGAAGTCGAGATACATGATCAGTATACTCCTCTCTCCATGACCATCGTCCCTGTCTTCCTCTGGGCTCTCCTACCAGGACTTCCTCTTTGTTTGGTGCAGTGTGTCCCTGGTAGCAGGGGGTCAGATCTGTATCATTAGCTCTTCCATGGTGGATGTCGTCAACACTTCTCTCTCTCCGTCTGACTTCAGAGGGCAAAACTGCTTTCCTAGTCCTCAGAACCCCCTCTGTCATTGTCTGACTACCTGTTTCCTTCACTTGCATTTCAGCTTCTTGCCAAACCTGGGGGCATGAAGGCTCAGTGCCGATGGAGAGGTAGCCACGGCATCCAGGGTCCTGGTGCTCAGCTTGCCCAGTACGGGAACGGTGCATTTTGGATGAAGGGTATGGGACATAGGATTTTGGATGTTCCTGGTGTGTAGCTGAAATCTGTGTGTGACTGTGGTACTCAGGGAATGCTGATGAGGAACCGAGCTCTGCACGCCGGTGTGATGGTCCATCACGAGCCAGTCTCTCCCTGACTCTGATTCTTCAGAAGGAGAAACAAAAGGTTAACACTAAGTTAAACACTGAAGGAACTGAAACAAAAGAAGACACTGCACAAGCTAGGCAGCGACGAAGTCTTGTTGCCCTTTTTCTGATCTAAATTGTATTATATGTATTAAGGGTTGGCTGGATTTGGACATAGTCAAACTGTTATCCTGATGATCTATGGGAGAACATTGAGACACTAATATGGTATCAAGCATTCATCATCCCTGTGGCAGCAGTAATGAGAAACATGTGTTAGAACTGAAAATCCCCAGACGTACAGTAAAAAATACTTGAAGCTGAGAATGTGGATTTACTGACAACTAGCAGCAGTAAAACCATAATTTCATAGTTTATTCACCTCGTATAACTCATTTTGAATCATCCACCTTGACTGTGTAAAGAATAATGCAGAAAACAAAAACAGTGTTTGTGTTTTTGGGAACATTTTTTCAAGTTTACCTTTTGTCTAACGGGCTGGACATTAGTCAGCATTATTAAGCATAAATGAAGAGTTAAGGTTAGCACTCCAGAACAAAGGAATACCCCAGGAGGGGTGAAGCAGATCTCTCAAACTCTTCTGTACCCGAACCCATGAATTTGTTTTACTTTGCATGGAAAAATGTGTTCTTTGTGGTGGGCTGCTACAGTCAAGCCCCCCCCCCCCGTATCATTGGCTGAACTTGGAACCCTGAAAAGCCCAATATTTGGTTTGTTTCTATGAACAGAACACCTTGTACCCAACACCCCATCCTCCATCAAAGCTTGAAATTTTGCAGCTGTGTACTATAATATTGTCCAGACAGAAGTACTCATCAACTCTGCCTGCATCCGAACCCATTTGCTGGTTCTTTAACAATCTCCAAGTTAGTAAAAGCTGTCTTCCCTCATCCAAGCCTAAGATAAGGCCCATCTGCATGGGCTGATTGTTCACAGGTCACATATGGACTAAAACCATTATGCAAGTTTCTTTTGTACAGTTTTACTCAACAGGTCAAATACAGATGCTCCCCCCATTCCTTTAAACCTGAGACCTCTTAACTGCCTTAAAAGTCATGCCTCATACAGTATAGCCAAAATAATGGGTGGGTTAGAGATTACAAGAACCGGCTCAGACTTAAATATCCATTAATGAGCTTACGATATCTTGGCACTAAATATAACCACAGGATTTTCCAGAGGGAACCTTAAACCAATTAAATGTTTAGTTATTCAAATACAAACCAATGAGAACAGGATAATGTAAATATATTTTAGATTCAGACTGTAAACCCACAAGTGGTTCTAAACAGAAAGGTCCATCAAAAGGAGATACTCAATATGTTAAAATAACCAGTTTCTTTTATTGGTCATGCATACAAGAGTACTGTGTAGAGCTCACATTGCAAATGACTGGAGAGGAGCCTGCATGTGTCATGCTGTTGAAATAGATTGCCTACCTTTCACCCTGCTTGCTCATTGGGATTGTCTAAAACATTTTAATAAAATAAAGTGAGGGGACAGATAAAACACCACTATTCTTGGCAGACTAAAGAATGAAAAACAGGAATATAATCTTTGCGAAATGAGCATTTGGTAGCTTGGTATTGACCAAGCTGAGTCCTGCAGATTTCATGTCTCAAACTAGGTGAACACAACATTAGACTTAATTCAACTGACAAGAAGCTAAACAGCTCTAATACAACACATGCTTAAAACACAGAACCACAGTGAAACTGAAATTTTATGGAACTATGAGCAATTAATGCTTGTTTGATTAACTGGTGCATTTAGACAATTAGTGACTTTTAAAAAAGCGCCAGTGTAAAACCTAAAAAATGAATTCACACACTGATCAAGAAAGCCAACAATACTGGGGACTGATGTGGGGGAAGGGGGGGGGGGGGGGGGAAACCACATGGGGTGCGTCAGGGATGGCTATGGTTAAAGCAATTAGACCCAGTTCAAAAATTAAAAATCAACCCTTCTCATAGAGCTTACTTGCTAGTTTCAAGTGACTGAGTATACTTGCAAATATTTCTCATCAACAACCTATAGTCATCTACAAGGTATTTTCTAGGTGGATAAGGCCTGTGTCAGTTCCTGGAGGTTTTCCTTTACTAATTTCTTTGATTCATCCTGTGAATAACTAACGAACTAATCAGTTGAAGTGCTATGACCCTACTGAACTCTAGGGGCCCATCCTAGTTCTAAGAGAAGGGGTTAAAATCTTGAACTGGGTTGTGCTGTTAAAAGCGGTGGAAATTAATGGAAGCGTATCCGACACACCCAATCATCCCGAAAGCGAGGTACCTGGAGGGCCAGTTGATTGGGGAAATGGTGTCTCCTTCTGAATCAGTCTGGAGTGACCATTGACTATAGGAGCTAAATATAAAAATAAGAGTGAATGAGCCACTCAATGTAATGATGAGCGATAGAACGTCACACACTAATGCATACAAAATGTGCCAGTATAATGGTTCAGAAAATAACTTTTTTTAAAAGTGAAATGTAATATGCGAAGGTCAAAGCCCATGTACACCAGTGTGTAGCCAAATGCAGCACCAAATACTGTGGCTGTGCATCTGAACTTATAAAAATGTCCATACAAGGATATATGGTGCAAATAGAAAATCTCTCAACCTCACAGCAACCAACCCTTCAGCAATGACAGGAGTATGACACCAATATAACATGGGATGAGAGGCTCTGCCAAGTTATGAAATCTGGCCCTATGCTGTTGTGAGCTAATGTTTTAAGGTCACGTCCTAAACTCCACCAAAATGAATCACAGCAAAGGAACGATATTTCTGAATTGCAGCAGGGATCAAAACATATTGTCCCCAAAAAAGGGGCAAAAGCTGTAGGATTTGTTAACTTAAATGATATAAACGGTATGTTCATCTTAAGGTAATTGAAAAGCTAACATGACATTTAAAATTTATGGAGGTTTTTGTGCAAAAAACGTGCACAAGCCAAAATATTAATTTAAAACCAGTCTATACCCAAGACCCCAATCTCCAAGAACACTGGGAATTTCCTGACTATTCCAAAATGAAAATATTCCATGAGCTTTATTTATTGCTGGATTAACTTGTAAGCACTACACAGAGATTTCAGGAAATAAGAAAAGAAAGGAACTGAATAATGAAAAGATCCACAGCAAATTTCAAAATTGAGAAAGCATAATTTAAAAGCTTTTATACAGGATATTTTCTATGCTTATACTTATTAATTCCATATTTATTGAGTGAGGGTGATAACTTTACATGAAAATGACAAATAATTAAGGCAGATTATTTGATAAATGTACAAATGATTAAGAGAGTGACACAAATAAGACCGACATAACTGATGACACAGGCTTGGTGAGGTGATGACCATGTCAACGCTGTACACACTAAGCCAAAACCAAAAATGATTTTTAAAATTAATTTACCAGGGGCACCATGTACCAACTACCATCACATTATCACACTTAAAAAAACAAAAACACCCCACACACAACTGCCCATGGTCATATGTTGCATAGAAGTTAATCATTTTATCAGTGATGAATTCACCAGCACAAAAAGGGGACAGCACTCCACAGAAAATGAGGATAAGCTTTTGAACCACAAGGCAAACGCAAGAATAATAACCACAGCATAGAGCAGTTCACAACTTGCCACAATTCATGATTCATAAGAAACAGCAATTAGATATCACCTCCCTCAGTTTCATCTCTGGAGGAAAAGGAAACAACTGGATGTGTGACAGATCCATGACGCACTGAACATTGTCTCGCAAAACTGAGTGTGAGAAACAAGATGGCTACACTCTACCTCCCTCGAAAAGCTCTATTTCACTTCAAAATTTGCATTACCCAATCTGACAAGCTGGAAGCTCTGGAGGGCATGATAATCCTTATTATGCCAATGTGTTGATACAGGCAAAGATTGGCAGAGCAAAACCACTGGGTTTGATCTTAAATCAGAGCAAGTTAGCTTCCCACCATTATTTGGCATTTTTAATCTTAATCTCTCTCTCTCAATCTCTTTGTCCAATGAAAAATGCCAAAGACCACCTAAAATATATTCATAGTAGACAAATACAAATTGAAAAAAAATGGAGTATCAAAGAACAACTGAAGTGTAATACAGAACAGGTGATGAGTGACAGTTCTGAGCTTACCCTTGCTTTTGGAGGATGTTGTGAGCCTGCTGTTCACTAAATAAATCCCCAGAAGCCGCCACTTGCTTTGCAGGTCGGCTTGCCTTGGGCGAGTCAGTCATCCCCTGCTCCCTTGAAGTTCTGGTCTCCCCTGAAGTATCTATGTAAGGGGCAGAGTGGTCTGGGGCTACTCCTTCTCCATGCATTCTTCCTTGGTCATGTGCCCTTTTCTGGTTTTCCAGATTCATCCTCCTCTCATGTTCAGAGAACACCTCAGCCTGCTCCCTGCTGTACTCCTGCGCCACACTGGCCTGAGCAATGATTCTACCTGCGTGAATGTCGGAGGTGTTGGCATTGTGCTCCACCTCATCTTTTCCCTCCAACTGACCCCTGTACTGGCGCTCTGACCCCTCAGGGTCCCGTCGCATTCTGGCGTACTGACTGGCATGGTCCGTGTCTGCCTCTTCATCCAGTAAGATGCGGTAGCGCTCACAGAGCTGGCGTCTGCGTTCGGCCTTGTATCGAGCGATGCGCTCGGCTTTAGATTCCTGCTCGGCTGTTACAGCAGAGCTGGGGATGTGGGTAGGCTCGGTTTGGGACATGTGCATTTCCATCCGGCTCCGTTGCAGCGAGGCACTCTCGGAACTCTGAGGGTCCAACAGACCAGACTCATCTTTGCTAAAGTGCTGAATAGGAACTGAATGACAAAGCAAATTACAGTATGGTTTTAACCTCATTTAAACATCACAACTGGATGAACACAAAAGTTATTAAGAACTGAATTATTTTTATTCAAACATGCACTTTACAAATGATCACAGTTGCCAGGTCTGTGTTTTAAAAATAGTCAAATGGCTATTCAAAAATAGCCCACTTTCCACAAAACTCAAGTGACCCCACCAAAACAGTGTAATAAGCTACACATATAACATTTACAAAAAGTAACACCTAGGTCATTTTTACACTTTTGTTTTGGGAGCTTGGGCCATTTGCTCTAGGATTTCAGTACATTTTGTGAAGTGTGAAATCTGTTTTCAAGCCCAGGCGCTGTCCAAAGAAATGATTCTCTTAAAGAGGTTGGTCTGCCATTCGCTTCAACTGAATGCCAAGTTGCATGTTGAGTAAAATGAGTAAACTTGTCATGTTATGTACTATTTCCAGTTTCATGAAGAAAGGGCTTTTATGGTCAGTGATGGAGACAGGACTTAAGAAGGCGCTCAAATGCAAATATACAACTTACTTTTTTCCTTTCAAGATATATGTGAGCAGCACCTTTGTGGTGTGAGTTCTTGCACGAAAATGCATGTCTCATACCAGCCTTAACAGCTAAAAATCTTATACAAAAATAGCTACTTGTTTGCAGGTATTCCTGCATGATGACATGCCATGCATTTAAAAAGCGCTGTTTCAGTGCTTGAGGTACCAAAGGAAAACAAAAAAACCCCAAACAAAAACGGATGAGCCTAGTGGAGCAGTATGTGATCACTGTAAACCTGCATGCACAAAAGTAATACACAATTGAAGGAATTCTCCTATGAGGAAAAACAACCAAACAAAGACAAATCACCCTCAAGTCAAATGTACAGTCATGTGAAAAAATAAATTGCATCCCATGGAAACTGTAGGCTTTTCTCAACATATTTAAACAAGCAACATTTCACCCTTTTGATACAGTGCCTACAGATAAAGGTGATGAACAAAACAAGGAAAATTAGCTCTTTCA
>JAOTRR010000059.1:12510629-12522928 GCA_028570945.1 Gogo arcuatus
AACAGTTTGTTGAGATTACTTGGCTCTCTGCTATTTGACTGAAAGCAAAACTGCAAAAACACAGTTCATGACATAAGCTACAATACCAATATTACCAAAAATCAGAAACCTGGAAAACAATAAAAACATTAAAAACAAACAAAAAAACAACAACTGAGAAGTAAGACATTTTGTACTGCTTTAATTGGAGAGAAAAACAGAAATAACTCCAATGTAATCCCATGTCACGTAATAAAAGCATTATAGTTGCATTGCTGCTTTTCACTGAACCATCGGGGTAAGAATGGCAGCTGCAGCACATGGCACTGCTATTAAAGGATTAGCTTTCTAGGGACACACAATTACCCCAATGGGAAGTGTGTCATTTCAATATCTATAACCACTTACATCATGAGACAAATTAAAAGCATCCGCGTCAAAACGTCTAAGAATATCAGTCTACTTTAAAGGCTATCCATAATGAAGGCCAGCATGAGTGTTTGTGCTGGGACAGTCGAGCTGGTGAACATATGAACACATTAAACCCATTTTACAGTCTAATCACTTCAAGCCTGCACTGTTATGGATACATTTATGACTGCATTATACTCTGACAAAAGTTTAATAGTTAAACGCAAGACTGACAGTGTAGCATTAATAATCTCCAACACCGATTATGAATTTCTCCACAGTTAACCAACCAGAAGACCAACTCAACACAGCGGATAAATGAAGTCATGTCCCGCTGCAAATACATACAAAACAAAACCATAAAACTACAATTTGGCAGCGGAACAGTGAAGCTCGGCATACGCTTTTAAAGTCAAAGTCAAACAGACGCTGCCACAGATATACCAGAAAAATATGCTTTCATTTCAGCTACTGAATAAATTCCTATGAGAGAAAAAGTATCAAAAGATCCAAGATATTTTCACCAGGTTTCACCCTCTCTTGCTTTCTCTTTCTTTCCTTTGCTCTTATTCCCAGAAAAAAAGTCTCGTGTACTTAATCAGCATGTCCTTGAAGGCACAAAAATTTCTAAACCACAGCAGCCCTAATGAACAAAATAATGCACAGTAACAGAATGTTCCTGTCACCGAACCTCCGCTCTCCTCCACTCACCTTGACAGCACTTGACATGGCTAAGATAGTTGGCAATCCAAACGTTCTGATACATTTTGGGGGAAAAAAAAAAAGAAGTCTGGAATGAGGACAGAGAGAGGACAGAGATGGGAATAGAGGAGGACGAGAAAGAGGTGGTGGAGGAGGAGAGAAAGAGAAGGACTGAAGGAGGAGTAGGGAGGGAGGGAGGGGACTGCGGGGAGGCAGCAGCAGACTTCAAGGTGATGCAGACTTGTCTGCAGGAGTCCTCGGTCAGCGAGAGAGAGAGAGTGTGTGTGTGAAGAAAGCAAGAGGGGTTGAATATAAAGCAGAGGGCGTGATCGCATTAGCGTAACAGAGTTGGGGCAGCGGGATGAACAATGTGGAGCAGCTCCTCTGAAAGTGCACTCGCTTAAACGTTTTGTCCATTAGAGCTGGCGCGCTGTCTGCATAGAGCTGGATCAGAGCCTACTGACTGCTGGCAGAACAGCAGCTAACAGGCTAATGCAGCACTCTGCTAAGCTGCTTAAATAATGCTAATCAGCTTACTGAATTGAAAGGGGAAGGGTGTGCATGTGTGTTTATGTACTTTTAAACTCCGGCACAGCTGAGGAAGAGAGAGTGAGTGACAGAGGGGGAAGAACCGCCTCATAGGAATGAGAAATTCCACTGAGCAATGACACATGAACAGCGCTAGTGCAGAGAGAATGTGAGAGACACACTAATCATAATGACCAGAGCCACCTCTGAGTGGGGGGAGGGGGGGAGGTTGATTTATGCCCCAAAAATTCACTTTAACTATACACGGAGCAGCTTTTAAAAAAAAATAAATAAAAAAAAATAAAAGGCCACCCCACCTGCATTCCTGTGGCAACACCCCATAATAGTGTACAAGGACACTTGTCTAAATTAATTACTATGACAATGAACGCAGTACTCTCTCTTGCTCTCTCCATATACACCCCTCCTCCCCTACATGCACATTTAACACATCTGTTTCAATACTGACACCACATTATTTGGTGATGAAACATTTACTCTATTAGACCTGCTGTCTCAGTGGTGAGAAAATTCTACATCAGTCCCTAAAGCATCTCTTCTTAAATCTTTGATTTACAGACTACAGGTCCTAGGCCAACTATTGTTTGGTATTTTTATCTACTTTTGATGCTGAAGTATGAAGTGACAGATGTTCTTTCCAATTTTCTGGCTCTTCTTTGGAAATCTGAAAACCACAGCCATAGCTTCTTGCCTCTCAGTTTCTTCACAGTGAATCAGTGCCGAGTACTTGACCGATACGTTAACTTGTAGCCCTTTTCCACCACACATTGTGATACAGCACAGTAATGCTAGTTTATAAGCCCACATTGTCATTATTTCTATCTCCAAGTGAGTTGTATCTTTGCTGTTTTGTAAGAGCATTGAACAGGGGTGTTTGGCTAGAGCAAGAAAAATAGTGCTGACCACTGACTGTTTAAACACAATATTCACAGAATTTTCACAAGCTATCATTCCAGTCAGCTGCCCATTTGTAAAAACACAAGGGTTGCTTCTAGTATAGCAAAATACCATGCCAAAACGTGTTACTTCACACGTAGTGACGTACACTATATAGCCAATAACGTGAACACCTGACCATCACAATCATGTGTGCTTTTGAACATCTCATTTCAGAGTTCGTCCCACCTTTGTGGTTATAATAACCTCCACTCTTCTGGGAAGGCTTTATGCTAGATTTTGGAAAGTGGATGGGGGATTTGTGCTCATTCAACCACAAGGGCATTAGTGAGGTCAGGCACTGATGTTGGGTAAGGAGACCTGGCATATAGTTGGCGTTCCAGTTCATCCCAAAGGTCTTCAGCAGGGTTGAGGTAAGGGCTCTGTGCAGAACACTCAAGTTCTTCCACAACAAATTTGGCAAACCATGTCTTCATGGACCTTGCTGTGTGCACAGGGAAACATTGGAAAAGGTTCTCTCTTTATTTTCAGTGAAGGGAAATCTCAACTCTACAGCATACAAAGGCATCCTTAACAATTGTGTGTCCACATTTGTGGCAACAGTTTGGGAAAGAACCACATGGGTTTGATGGTCATGTGTCCATATACATTTGCCACATAGTGTATTACATAAAACTGTACCCTGTGATTGATAGTCACTCACTAGCTAGTATTGTAAATATAGAAAAATATTTGTAGAAATTCTGCTTTAACTCTTCATTTCAAGTCAAACTCTGAAGTTAAACCAAATCTCAGAGATGCTCTGGTGTTGCTCCTTTTGTTAGTGTTCCTCACAAAGGAAACTCCATATCCACCAGAGAACCCTATCTATTTATTACAGGTACCACTATATGACTGGAAACAGACACAGAACCTCAACCAAGGCACAGATAGTTCTGTATTCAGATTAGTGACTGTACCATAGCGGAGGTTGAAATGCCAGCACTGTCAATAGGATCTGAATTCTTGCTCTGACCATTTATAGTTGGTCTCAATTAGAAATATGCACAAGACTGTTTTGTAACCCTGCTCTGTCTTTTGTTGCTACCTGCTGGAGAGGTTTTAGAAAAAATTAAGTGGTCCTACTTCCTGAAATATATAAAATATATAAACCAACTACCAGGTCACATGATCAAGTTTAAAAAAAACATGATCTAATATCATGCAAGCTCCATATGTGACCACTCCCTTGTGCCTGCACCAAACGTGTTTTCTGCAGGATCCCAGTCCAGATGCATAGGCTCTAGTCTCAACCAGATGCCCTGAGAACCTTTCAGGAAATCACTCTTATTTAAAAAAAAAAAAATCTGTATTTTTGTTTAGAACACATTATCTATCCTTAATACAGATGAGAATAACCTTGTGAAACTTATTCAACTCATGTGAGGAGGGGCTCCAGCAGAGCCAGCACAAACCCATGCCATTTGGGGGAAAAAGTGTCACAAATAGAATGCATGGACAAAACAAGATAACGAAGACCAAACAAACCAGAAATGGTCTATAAAGAACAGAAATGCATTTTGTTGGTCAGAAATAAATGGGTGAAGCAGCTAATTTAAAAAAAAAATAAAAAAAAAAAAAAAATTGAAAGATAAATGAATAATAAACATGGACAGAGGGAGGGGAGGCAAAATGAGACCCAGCTGCAACACAGAGGATCAAAGAAGAAAGTGGACATGCAAGAGAAAAGTGGGTAGAGAGTGAGATATGGCAAGAGAAAGGGTTACAACACCACTGGTGAGAGGTCAAGCACTGGAGAACATGCGGAATGGCATTTAGCCTAGACTATTTCTGTCATGTTATCCTGCCTGCAATGTTTCCACTGCAACACTTATCAAACATGCTCTCATACAGACAGTTCCTGCAGAAACTGGGGGAGAACTCAGGAGAGAACTGAAGCCTTGCAAATCAACATTGTCACTCAAATCCACATGGGCACTTCCCTTATGGCTGAAACCATGCAATACAGCAGGATGTAAAGGTTGTGTAAGAGATCTAGACCCCCTTTCAGGAGCCATTACAGAACATGATCTGACAAGATCAAAGACATTCCACAGTGTGAGCTAATGCTCCAAATAATCAGCACTTGAGATGCTATAAGGTTGTGACTAAAACCCACTGCTGACTGTATGATGTCAGGCTACAATTGGAGCCTACTTAGTGGTTTATTCCTCTGTGGTTAAGGCTACACTTCTCATTAGACATAAGACTGTCCTGTATGCGCGTGTCTCAAGTGACACATAGCATACGCATGACCTCATCCCATTATGTAAAACACATTGTTAAAGGTTGATGGCACATGCATGAGTGCCCATGGGTGCACACAAGGGTACAGATTTTCAACTTGGCCTAAATGTTGCCTGTGAGATACTCCACAGGGGAGCAAATCTTTAAACGAGATCCGATTGAAATGGAGACAGTAAAATCAGGCACAATGCTTAAGAGGGATAAAGGCACAAGTTAAGCCAAAGGTTACATGTAAACTGGATTACATAACCTGATGACAACCAGATAGACATCTGAAAATGTCTAATCAGATTACTGTTATTTTGTTCTGGATTATTTACTTACCCTGACATCAGTTTATTACTTGGGAATTACCAAGTTTGCCCATAAACTTATTATCTCAAAGTGGTGGATATTGCATCATCTACATATGGTTTTTGGAAGAGGGGAAAAAAAAAAAGTATTTTTCTTCATCATTTGACTGTTAGATTGAAAGATACTATATTTAAAAATATACAATTAAGAAAATGGAGGTTTTCAAATAAAATTAGAATACCAGTACATGTATAAGAAAACAAATGCATCTTAAATTATACGCAAAATGTTAAGGGGAAAAAAACAAAAACAAAAAACCAACCACCCCACACCAAATTGTACAAATACCAGAGCCTGATAGTTTAAGCTGAAACCTGTTGGCATGCAATGCCTTTCATGTCATGTTTTGACCCAGTCTTACAGAAAAAAAAGCATTTGCATGCAACTTATCTGAAACACCTTCTATACATTGAATATCAATGTTCTGGCACAAGCATATGTTGCAGAGCGGCATATCAAACTTTCACTTGAATGCTTTATATGCCACGATTTTGACGAATGTATTTTAACCTGACTAACCTCTACCATTATGCAATTTGAATACAACACATGTAAAACAAATTTGTGTCTCTTAATATGCTGAGTGTAGCCCACTTCATGTGTAGTGCTTTTTATAAAAAAAAATAAAAAAAATGACTGACCAGGCTCATGATACAAGCCTAATTTCTCCTTCTCTGCAAACACAATCGGGCTTGCAAGTCACGTGGTAATGCAGTACAGTAACAGGTATTTTCAAAAAATGTTGAAAGTTTCTGCATTCTGAGTTGCCTAAATAATAGGGTAAAAACTATCTGCATGTTGAAAATACCCATATGAGCATACTGCATTTCCACGTGACTTGCAAGCTTGCTAGCATTTGCATACAGTCATATAATCAAACTTTACACATGAAGTGGACTCTATATATATATTAAAAAAAAAAAAAAAAAGGAGTTACATGTATTCATTACATATCAATCTTACTTGAATAGCATAGTGATAGAGGTTAGCTTGGTTAAAACATGTTGGTGCAGAACATGGCATAGAAAGCACTTGAGTGAAAATTTTATACGTTGCTATACAATGTATTCTTGTGCCAGAATGTTGCTGCAAATAAACTGCATGTGAACATTTTTTCTGCAAGAACAGGTTTATTATATTTTTATATGTAATGAAAGGAGGGTAATTTTTCTGTATACTTGCAATGCATGAGGCACATGAAACTTAGTAAGCTCTTATGTTTCCATTAATTAACGACCCTGTTGTACTTGCATAGATCTACAACCATGTCATTAAGACAGTATCTGATGTTCGATGGAGATTACTGAGATTAAACTGAATCAAGATGCATTTTTTTTTTTAACAAGTACGTGTCCGTTTGTAAGGAGATATGGCAGAAATATCTGGAGGAGCTCATTAGCAGGGAAGACTGGCTCAATATTTAAGAAAAAGGTATCAACCCTATTTTTCTGCATAAGGCTAACCACAACTGCCTAGATTTCAAACGTAGAACAGATGCACATCATTCTGTTCATACTTTCTGGAAAATGTTATTTAATTGCATGATCTTGGAAAGCTGTCCGTTCTGTAGTGGAAATATTTTGGTCTTTCCGTTCTTCCCATCTCCTGTTCTCCATCTTCGACAGTTATATAGATGACGTTTTACAATGGTTTTAAATGTCTGTCTAATATCTGTTAAAGTCTATTTTGCCAGAAAGAGCATCTTATTGCTCCAGTCCATATCTCAAGTGCCCCCTGTAGAGCTGTGGTTTACTCAGATTTCAGTCTGGCTCCCCCTAGACAAACTAACTTATGTTCTCTGATAAAAATCTCACATTATGGAATGTTTTCTTACACCCATGTATTTATTTTGATAAGCTAAGTCATGAATGTACATTTTATCCATGTTTATGTGAAAATGTTTGCATAAATAGTATTGGTTCACATAAAATGGTATCTGCCTGCATTGAATTAGAAAAAATAAATAAATTACAAAATGATTCGAGCATTAAAGTAGGATTTATTTTTTTTTAAAAACCAACCCCACCCACACACCAGATAGATCCGATGTATTCCAATAGTAATCAGATTACATTACATTCCTTATGCAATCAAAATGATTAAAGATGTAATAAGTAATGTAATCATGTAAATTGAAATCAGTACCAGATTCCATCAGTACACTTCCTCAGTAGTCTATCCAACAGTGATTTATGTGGCTGATTTCAGCATTTGTTTCATGCAAGTTGGTACCACAAAAGTATTTTAAATAGGACATTACAATCCAAATACCAAGCTTTCAACATTTGTTTTCATTGCAAGACCCTGACAAGAGACCTGGATAGTAACACTATGGAACTAATAGTTTGGGAGTTTGTGCAGGAGACAGACATCATGATGTAGCTTGTTTTATATCTGGAAATTGTTTAAATACTAAACATCCTTCACTGCTAATATAAAACTGTGGGTAGTATTAGCACATGGCTAGTTATGTAGATAACAGCTAGAAAACTAGCGAGCATGTCACATGCAGATGTGATGGATCAGTCTATTTTCATTGTCCTTTTTAGTGATTATTCCAACAATATCCTCACTTATTAAAATGTACCACAGCAGCAACGACTTTGTTCATCACCAACATGCAGGTTTTGTAGCTAAAACTTTGCATGTTGGAACTATGAACCAGGATAGATTAAAGCCATAAACTAAGCTTATGTGAAAACAGTTCCCCAAACAGTTGTATATGATACTGCATAATAACGGTGAAAATAGTACCAGGGTAATAATTATACAGTTTGGGTTTTTTTAGGTTATCAAAAACTCAAAATCAACATTAGTTATCACGAACATTATCCGGCTAGCTAATGCTACTTGCTATCAGTCTTTGACGGGTGATGTAAAACCGAAGTGCATTTTGGGTTAACCGCCATTTTGTTGGTATTCTGTGATCAAGGCAGAATTTTAAAAAAAGTTAACCACGGGGCAAGATGGCAATGAGAAGCAAAAACATCACTTTTGCCAAGATATCTCTGTTCATGTATGTTTGCTCTTAACATTTTCATTAAGGTAAGTAAGAAGACTTATTTAAGTAACGTTACTAAATGTGCTGGTTTTCCGTCTTCCAAAGGAGCTAATGTTAACACTATCCATGCGTTGTTTGGATTAGCCACGCTAGTAAACGGACACCCAGCAGAAATGGTTTAATCTGGTCTTGTTAAGGCTCTAAAATGTCATGCAATTATCTTAATGTTTTACAGCTAAGCACAAGTTTCCTTGTTTACAGCCAGCTTACGTTTACTATTAGGACTGTTGTTGCAGTCCTTTGGTTGAAATGTAAACAAATCCTGCCCCCGGCCATTGGTGAAATGACCACAGGCTTCAAGGGATTTATAGTTTCAGAACTGTTCATAGGTATATGCACTTATCCTGTAAACAAGATAGCTGGCAATATCCAAGTACAAGGTTGGAGGCAGCCATGCAGAGTCAACACTTCAACTTTTTATTGTTAGGTCATATGGATCACTAGAGCACAATTTATCCAAATAACAGTCCCTGGCATCCTTGCTGAGTTTGTCTCAATATGGTATCCTCTCGCTTTGCTTCTGCTTCTCCATCTTTACAGCCTTCACTGATCAAGAGTATAAAAGTAAAATTAAACATTTGCTGCTACTTTCACTGTACCACTCACTATAACAATAACTCCAAAATGTCACCTCAATGATGTAAACACACATGACTGACAGACCAATTGTCGACTGGCTAGCTTGTTGCCAATTGCTACTACCCATTGGCTAATGATGTGTGCTATTACTATGACGCTGATCAATCTGTGCGTCATCAGTGGCACCCTGTTTCCTCACAAGGAAGATCGAGCAACAATTCGCACTGGAACTCAAGAATAAATTCAGCACCCTTCAGGAAGAAACAGAGCACTCCATTGACAACTTCGAAGAAGGAAGGAGAAAGAGGAAGAAGCTTGAAACCAAATCTCCACAACTGAAAGAGAGAATAGTTAAATGACTAAAGATAAAGACAGAAGTAAAAAGCACGAAGGGACAAGAGAGAGTTTGTAGTAACAGCAGCAGGAAAGAATGACCTGAAGAAGACTGTGTACCAGATCACCAAGAAACTGAAAGGTGACTACAGGCAACAAGAACTACCTGTAAAAGTTAGTAGGTGGAACCATCACAGATAAGCACAAGAAACTTAATAGATGGAAGCAACACTTTCAGCAGATTCCCAACCATCTCAAACCTCCTGTGGTGGCTGATATTCCTGAAGCTGCGGAGGACCTGGACATCAACTTAAGCAGTATCACCATACAAGAATTAAAAGAAGCTAATCGTGAAACTCAAGAATGGCAAGGCACCCAGAGAGGACAGTTTGTGCTGAGATGCTGAAGACGGAAGATCAAGCACCAGAGATTCTCTGCAAGATTTTTTCAAGAAATATGGGACATTGAAGAAATTCCAGCAGAAGACCAGCATCATCAAGCTGCCAAAGAAAGAAAACCTGAGCAACTGTGCCAACTGGTGAGGAAGCACCTCTCTCTCCCTCTCCAGCAAGCTTTTTCAGACAAATCATACTACAGAGAATAACAGACGCAGTTGAAAACATCTTACGACAGGAACAAGCCAGCTTCAGAAAAGGACAATCCTGTATCGACAGCTTCACCTTCAGCCAAATACTTGAACAGTCCCACAAACGGAATGGGTTACTGTACGTCATGTTCATGGATTTTGAGAAAGCTTTCGACAGCTTACACCAAAGCTCGCTATCGAAGATCTGCCGACACTACAGCATCCCACAGGATCTCAACACCAAGGCACACTGCGACAACAGTGCAGAGTTATCCACAACAACCTTCTTATTGAACCTTTCAAAAGTGGAAACTAGAGTAAAACAAGGCTACATTCTGTCCCCAACAATCTTCTCTCCTCACAAACAACTGGGTCATGGAAACAGTCACTGAAGTAAGAAGGCAAAGGATACAGTGGACTAACATCAGTCCTAGAAGACCTGGACTATGCAGATGACCTGGGACTACTATCAGGCAGGTATCAAGATGTCCAAGACAAAAATCAACCATCTGGCAGAAACCAAGTTCCGTAGGCCTGAAAATCAACACCGAGAAAACCCGGGTGATGAGAATGTACAGCAGAGCAGAGAACCCAGTCAGTCAATAGCACTACACTGAAGGACGTAGAGGAATTTGTCTACCTGAGAAGCAAGATCATTGCAGATGGCAACTGTTCATCAGGAGTCCACAGCAAGGTCAAAAAAGCCACCCAAGCTTTCGGAATACTTTTGGAACAGCGAGATGTCTGGAGATCAGCCTACCTCAGTATCAACACCAAGGTCAGGATCTTCAAGAGCAACATCCTGAGTGTCCTGCTCTATGGATCAGAGTGCTGGAAGACCACTGCCATCCTTGAATGGAAACTAGATATGTTCCAGACCAAGTGTCCGAGGATCTTTTAGCCCAACACTATCTCCAATGTAGACCTGCTGTGCTGAACTAGTATGCCTCCTATGAGCAAAACCATCAGAGATGGCTGGGGCACACGTGCCGTATGCCACATGAAAGCACCATCATGAACGGCCCAAGGAAAAAGAAAACGGGGCCAACCGAGAGACCTGGTGCAGGACAGTCAAGATAGAGCTGTGAATGCCTGAGCGCTGAGCCAGCAGACAGCTCCAGCAGACAGAAAGATGGCGCTCCCTACACATCGCCTTAAGCACGAGAGAGAGAGAGTCCACTGGCTAGCTTGTTACTCAGTATTGTCCTCCGTCCTGCAATTTCAGTCCAAAATTTGGCATAAATGTTTGAAGTTCACTACAGTAGAACACTACCCATAGTCACTCAGGCCTGTAACTGTAAAAGTCTGTTTAAAGTAGTTTTCTATGAGTTTTACAGTTGTTTGTTCTGTCAGAGCAAGTAAAGACATGCTTTTGTGGAGATGTCCATGCCCCCCCCCCCACTCACTTCACATGTTGAACAGGCCAAGGTGGGAAATTATATTATAATAACTTGCAAAGCACCACAAACACAGCATAAGCTGTTATGTTGGATATTATCTCTATTTGCATATCAATTTGACAGCACTAAATTCAATAAGCAATATACATTCTGGTTCTGCCCACTTTAGATGGACTTTATACTTTCACTATGTTGGTCTAATACTTATTCAAAGGGACAGGATGGAGCTGTGTCTCCAACAGAGAGCTGGCCCTCCAGCAGAGACACATATTCCACCATCCACAACGAGAGCTGACGAGGGGGATATTCTTACCGGAGCTTGGGGAAATCTGGACTCAGATCTTAGCTTCATATCACCGTGTGGTTCATCTGATCTTTCTAACATCAAAGTGAGTGCAGAGGGTATGGCAGGGGGTTGAGGTTACACTGGAAGTCTGTGGCATTGGAATGGGCAGTGTTATGAAACTACAGATGAAAGGGTAACTTGACTAAATTCTAAATTAGGGTTGCTTGACTACTGTGTTGATTTTCCTGCTCAAAACACACAGGTCAACTCAGCAGTTGATTACCAAGTTTAGAAGGTATGAGATCAAGAAAAGGAAAAAAATAAATAAAATAATTCACCAAAAATATTCTAGGAGTTTAACACTCCAGGATTAAAGTTTTGCACTCCTCATCTAGAACAAACCGACAACTCGAGTCGTTAGTGTCACAGTATCATTGTACAGTTACCTCATCGTTGACTTTCAAAATACAGATTAAAATGCATTTCTGCCTAGTACCATCTACCCGTTCCCCCTTTTTTTTTTTATTAACCTGATCAATTTCCTTACTCCAGTGGTTCTCATTCTTTTTGTGTCTGGCTACAACTTCCCCCAAAAGTTTTGGATTATCCTCCCTCTGTACCACTAAAATATCATTCTACAACCACCTCTGTTTCTCCATGCATGGAATGCAGACTGCACTGAAAGCCTTTGGCTTTGTAATCTGCTATATATGTTACATTGGTAACCTCTCCTAAAGTTACACTCTAGGAGCACCATAAACGACTGCTATCAAATGCACACAAGAACTTCACATTGTCGACAATAACTAAATGAAAACCATCTACTTTGGCTAAGCAGTGATGCACATATATAACTAGCATGGTAATTTTTTTTAT
>JAOTRR010000059.1:12536235-12546464 GCA_028570945.1 Gogo arcuatus
CAGTTAAAACTTTACTGTGCAAAAAAGAAGCCTTATGTTAACTGTGTCCAGAAGCGCCATCGACTTCTTGGGGCTCAGAGGCATCTGGAACGGACCATCACACAGTGGAAACATGTATTGTGGTCAGATGAATCAGTAGAGGAGAAGGAACGGCAACATTATAAAGTAGGAAATGCTTTACTGTCACAGCTTTTTTTTTTTTTAAATGTGTTGCAAGAATCAAAATTGAAATGTTTATTTCCAAAAACAAAATTCATGAGGTAAAAACATCAAATGTGCTGTTGTATTGTTTTGAGTGCAATACAGGTTAAACATTATTTACAATCATTGTTTCCAGTTTTAATTTCTATTTCAACATACAGTCCCAACCTTTTCTGATTTGGGATTGTAAAAGGATTTAACACACACACTGCCCTTAGACAGTGCTCTTTTGTCATTTTCAGATCTCTCTAAACTTTGCCTATTATGTTGTTTCGTGGACGTCACACCGAATGTAAAATCAGCAGTGTCATGAACAAGCTTGGTAGTTTATAGGCAATTTGCATTTACCAACATACGAGTATGAAGAAAATCAGAGAGTTACCAAAACTTTTGTAAAGTTCGTGGGAATTTTTTTGTTTGCTTTTGCCTAAATATTTACACCAAATTAGACTAAGAGACATAAATTAGGCCCAAAACAACCATCTTTTAGCAACATTCACTATTTAGCCATTCTTCTTACTGTGACTGAAAAACTGCAAAACCCCGAGTGCACTGAATTTCTTTGGTTCAAAGAATTTTGTCCTTAAACCAAATTGTCTTAATGACTGCTTGACTTGACTGTTAATGTCTTAAAGCCCCATTATGCAAGAATTAGTATTTTTGCTCTTGGGCTCCACCTACAGTTGGAGCGTAATTTACTTTTACGTGACTGATGTAAACACAGATCGTGCTTTGAACTCCTCATGGACAGCTGTGCATATGCGATTGTAAACAAGCTAAAGGGTACAGAACCGGCAGAAGCCAAATAACCATGTCAGCTGACAAGGTAGAGTAATATATGATTTTACACAAAATATGACTGCAGAGTTTTTGGAAGCTGGCCGGGGTGCCCCAAGACGATACACAGTTCTCGCGAGCAGTCTCAGGGATGCCCCACCAGTGTTACATAGTGCTATAACCGGCAAACCAGGCACGGATTCAGAACAGAAGACAAGCTATTCTCCCGATTACAAGTCAGTCAATGTACTATCAAAATGATTTCAAAGCTGATGTTTTAAGGTAAAATTTCTACCTAGTGTTGCTTTAAGTGTATGCAAACCTTGCAAATGATGCAATGACTCAGTCGATTTTTCATTCTGCAAGGGAGCAGCGTTTCATTTTTGCAGTGACCCATTTATAACACCATCAAATAAAGCGAATGGCAAACTCAGTACTCCCTAAAACAGGTACACGTAAGCACTTTCTCCAGCTCCAGTAATCCATGATGTAAAGCCAGAGTGGCTCATTAGTGATCAGCACATCTGTGCACCTTATGCTTGCTCAGTGTGCCTACAGACACGTGTAATGAAAAAGTCTTGCACTTACACTGTGTAAGAATCAGTCTTAGACTTTAGGTGTGTGTGTGTGTGTTACACAAAGCTTAGTTATATGTATGAGGAGCAGCAAACAAAATGTATACAACACTATAATAAGGATGAGAATCACCCATATGAGAACAATTAAAGGAGTAAAAACACATACATTTTAACAACATGATTGCCTTACTGTAGTAGTCCCTTACTTTGCTACCAACTATAACAATTCACATAGGCTAATAAAATAGAAGTCTTCTTTTTACAGCACTAGGACTATATAGTTACTGAAGGGTGTAATTATCTCATCATTTGTCCAGCAATTCTAGACTTTTTTTTATTTTTTTATAAAGTTTTCTGAAACCACCAGGATTCAACTTTGCTTCCTTACCATGACCACCCATTATCAATCAATCACTCTAGTTAGCTAAATAATACGCTATCTAGGTACTAAAACAGCTCAGCTAAGTTATCATGAGAAACAACCAGAAGCAACGATACTCACTGGGAGGGCAACTTTTTTTTTTTTTTTTTTACTGAGAATGTAGACTCCTTTACATTTTCAGCATTTTTATTAGCAACTGAGAGAGGGTATGAAGGTTGTTTAACATGCACATAAGGAAGACTTCATTAATACTTGACAAGCTCCTGCACCAGGTCACTAATTGCCTCCAAATATTCTTGCAGTGGCCAAACACACAAACAAGGTTAATACAAAAAAACAAAACAAAACAAAAAAAAACAAACAAACAAAAAAAAAAGTTAAAAATGTTACAGCCTGGAGAGTGAAAAAACACAAATTGATAGTAAATGCTTGTTATATAAATTTGGAACCAGCAGAAATGCCACAGGACTTTCAATTTCAACCAGTCATATTTGTGAATTAGTTCAACTTTATATAAATCAAAATCAGAGACATGGACCTGCATGCAGCATAAGAGAATCAGACTATATGATGGGCCTAATGCAAAAAGCAGGAGTGCCTGCATGTCACAGCATATACTAAACGACCGTTTCATCACCATCCTGAGAAAGAAGCAGGTCTCGGAGGATTCAAGCTGCCTCTTAGACCACAGTGAGGGAGAGTTTGCTGGAGTAGGAGGAGGGCCCCAATCCATCTGTTCTCCAACCTCATCCACCATCCACTCCTGGGCCTCTACAGATGATGTAAGCTTATGCAACAGGGTCAGCTGTAATTCAGGATCAAGGGGTGTCCTGGAACTGTGCTCTAGCACAACATTAAAGGAACGTTGACGTTAAAGGAATTTATAAACATGCCATGTTAACCTGGTTTGCATTATCTTGTTCACTATGATTAGTAGTAATGCATGCATAAAACTAATCAAATGCATTATGGGAAAGTTTCTGCTAAGGTTAATAAAAGCCCATTTTGTAATTATCCTTGTTTGAAAGTTCTTCCTGTTTGTGGAGGTTTTATCACACAATGGAACACTGACTGACATCCAAGCTGAAGGACATTAATACAAACCATTGCGTCAAGAAAGCAGATAATTTACAGACTAGAAAAAGACAGCAAAAATTCTTTCATAGCAAATTAAAACATCTTGAATGTAGGCAAAAAAAAAGAAAAGAAAAGTGCATCATGGTGTCTCATTAGGAACTTTGCACTTTCAGGTCTCAGGGTAACCTGTAGTAAAGGAACAACTGTTTATGGTTCATAACATAACTGATAAGAAGCAACCATTTTGCAAATGGTTCACAACATTAAATGTAACTACAAACTTTTTTTTTTTTTTTAAAGGTTTTTTTAAAAATCAAGTTCAAAAATGTAATCGTTGTCAAATTGATGTGGTGTAAGAGGAATAAAACACGATAGGACATGCTTTTAGGAAAGTAACCAAATTTGGGACAGTAACAGGAACTCCACTTTGTGTTGGGCCACACACCATTGCTGATTATTCTCCCGCAACAGCAAATCTAGAGGAGTTTTTAATTCTCACATAATACAACGTAAAATGATTGTCTATCTCTAGACATTTTATTCTGTTTCTATTTCTTTCAAGCACTTATTATCCACCAAAGGAATAAAGAGTTTTCATTTGCTATGATATTGTTTGCAGTGAAAAAGGAGACCTTTCTGCACACTGGTACTTTAAAAAGGCAAATCATTTCCTTAAGTAGGTCATATCCTTCCTCCTAATGTTCCAGAAGGGAATGGGAATAACATCAAGCATAATTCATCATAACAAAAACAAGTTACTTCAATGGGCTGCATCGACATCCTCGGACAACGCTAGGGGATTAATTAGCTGGCCAGCAGAGCAACATAACCGGTCTAAGCACCTTCAGCTCACTGACCTGCTCCAGTCATCATCTGTGAACACAGCAGGGGCTCAAGTGATGGATTTCAGTGTTAAAAGCACTAGTCACAAACACAGTCATGATAAATTTCACTATGAGAGCATGCGCATGATGTACAGTGATGTCCAAAGGTCTGAGGCCACATTGAATAACTGGGAATTTTTTTTCTCCATTTAAAACTGGAAATAAACATTAAATGCTTAAAAAAAAATTCAGTACCCTGAATATTTAATATTCTGCACTCTTTCTAGGTCCTTATTTAAATGTAAGCAAATTTGTGATATTGACCATGTTAACTGCTTTGTACAAAAGGTCAGAGTTTCCTCATGCCTAATCTCTTCTACTGAAGCATGTGTTCAGATAACACTGATGGATTTGATCCAACATCGAGCATCAGGTTATGCACCAACATGTGCAAAACCTGATGAGTTCACACAGTCGTGAAAGCAATATGGGGATATAACAAACTGAGAAACTCAAATTCATGCAAATATTTCAAAGATTTTACTTTTCAGTCAAGTTATTATAAACATGAATGAATGTAAATTGTTGTATTAAATGAGAAAATAGTGCAAAATAGAAGTATTTTCACTAGTGCTCGGAGTTTCAGACACTGCTATATACATCAGTGACTTGCGTTAAAATTGGTTAGAAGTCCATCAAAAGTCCACACACTTAGAGCAGCAAGAAAAAGTAAGTGAACCCTTTGGAATTACCTGCATTTATGCATAAATGCATCTTAAAATAGTCTGATCTTCATCCAAGTTACAATAATGAACAAACGCAATTTGTTTTAACCAAAACTACAAGTTATGTATCCATGTTCTTGTCCATACTGAATACATCATTCAAACCTTCACAGTGCATACCTGAAAAAGTATGTGCACCCCTAATGACTTTAAACAAAAGCTAATTGGAGTCAGGAGTTAATTATCAAATCTGGAGTCCAATCAATGAAACCAGTTTGGAGATGTGGGTTAGAGCTACTTTGACATTTTGAGTTTGCTATTCAAAAGAAGCATCAGCTGATGTAAACCATGCCTCTCAAGTAAGAGATCTCAGAAGACAAAGATCAAGAATTGTTGATTTGCATAAAGCTGGAAAGGCTTACAAAGCAATCTTGAGTTTAGATATTCATCAGTCCACAGTTAGACAATTGAGATGATTTATTACTGTGGCTATTCTCCCTAGAAGTGGGCACCCAGCCAAGATTACTCCAAAGGGTCAACTCAGAATCCTCAGTCAGGTAAAGAAGAACCCTAGAGTCACAGAGGCTTGAAGGAATCATTGGAACTGGCTAATCTCTCTGTTCATAGGTCTACCATATGCAAAACATTGAACAGGTAGAGTGTCCATGGCAGGACACCACAGAGGAAACTGGTGCAAAAGAAAATACACCCCACCCCATTGCTACATGCCTGAAGTTTGCCAACGAGCACCTTGACATGCCACAACACTACTGGGAAAAGGTTTTGTGGACTGATGAAACAAAGGTTGAATTATTCGGGAAGAACACAAAAGCACTACTTATGGTGTAAAAAGGGCACATGAAAACATCATCCCAAATGGGGAAATACAGTGAAGGGAGCATCATGCTTTGGGGCTGCTTTACTGCCTCAGGATCCGGAAGGCTTGCCAACATAGAGGGAAAATTTAATTCCCGTGTTTATCAAGGTATCCTACAGGATAATGTCAGGGTGGCTGTCTGCCAGCTGAAGCGCAGTAGAAGTTGGGTGATGCAGTGACCCTGACCCATGACCTGAAACATCGAAGTAAATCTGACAGAATGGCTTTTAAAAAAAAGGAAAACTGCTTTTTGGAGTGGCCCAGTCAGAGTCCAGACCTTCATCCATTAGAGAGCTGTTCACACCAGACATCTTAAGAATATGGCTGATCTGAAGCAGTTCTGTAAGGAAGAATGGTCCAAAATTCCTCTGAACGTTGTGGAGGTCTGATCTGCAGCTACCGGAAGCACTTGTCAGAGGTTATTGCTGAGAAGGAGGTTTAACCAGTTATTAAATCCAAGGGTTCACTTACTTTTTCCACCTGCACTGTGAATGTTTAATGGGTGTGTTCAATAAAGACATTAATGATAGTTGTGTTATTAGTTAAAACAGATTGTATTTGTTCATTGCAACTTGGATGAAGATCATAAATTTATACATAAATGTAGGTAATTCTAACAGGTTCACTTATTTTTTTTCTTGCCACTGTAAATATGCACCAACAGCCCTAAGATACAAAGTTAAATGCACTTTCCATGCCTAATACAAATAACATATTTCTGAAGTTCATAAGCAAAAAGTGAAAGGCTCTGTGCAAGGCTTTGAGAACTGTGACTTCAAAAGCATGTAGTAATCCACCTGCAAATCAGAAGAACAATGGCAAACCCTGAAGCAGGATGAAAAGGCAATCAGGTTTGGCAGAGAACACCACAAGCCAGGGAAACATCTTTGAGTGTGCCCTAAGCAAAGTTTTCAATGGTGCCAAGGCCCTACACCATAGCCTGCTCTAGTACATGATCCATCTAATACATGCTCTAGTACAAGGGATAACTTTATCTGGCACTTAAACTATCCCACACAAAGTAATAGGGTTGGGTTTTTGTTTTTTGGCATCCCTAGCCCTAATGTCACTGAACCATGGTCCGTGGCAAATTCAAGCCTGTCAATCAGCCCCCATTCTGAGAAAGTTCTCCCAAAAGGGTTTACTAGAATGAAACTAACATAGCACTATAACATCACTTGTTAAAGTAGAACAAATCAAATTCACCATGTACTTTCAGGCTATTAAACGTAGAGTCAGGATTTTGGCAGAGACCAGCTGAAGCTGGCTGTTTTGAAACTCAAAATCCAAACAAATACAGCCCCTCCCTTCACTGTCCTCTTCAACGCCACGCACCCAAAACACATGCATGTGCGCTGCCAAGGCTATGATGCCTGTATGCCAGGACAAGAGCAGGAGCTTCGAGTTTAACAGACATGTAAGCATGGCTTCCTCTTACTGATTGGTTGGATGATGGTGGCCACATCATTTGTAAGGCACCATAGAAATCCAAGTTTGAGTAGATATTTTATTGAAAGCTGCCAAGATGTGAAGAAATGTGTTCCCTGACCTCACCTTTAACCATAACAGTTTACCCCCCCCAAGCCTCTTACATTCAAAGAAACACTACTTTTTCCTGGAGTGCTGATGTACTGCAGCACATCATCATTGCTATATATGGAGCTACAGCAAGGGCCATCATGAGACTATTAGAGAAAGAGAAAGCCAAAACCAAGCCATACATTTCTTCAAATAAAAGTAAGACCTTCATAAAAGGCATCAAATATCATGCATCAATCTCAGAGCTTGGCCAAGTGCCATACACACTTACATTGAGTATAATCTTGGGAATCATATCAGATATCTTTCACCTACAACTGCTTTTAGAAGCATTCACTTTACTTTTCATACCAAATATTCATATGCAACTAAGCAAAACCTGAAAACTCTTATTAGACACAGTAATAACCTACTCTGCACTCATCTGTTTGAAAACATGATTCATGAATCATGAATGTTTAACTCTAGCTGATAATGATCTAACTTGATGTTTGAGTCACATTTGTTGACACAAAAGGTCTATTCCCATTTAAAACAGATGTTCTCTCAATGCAGATTTGGAGAACACTGCACATGTGTTTGTGAGTTTTTAAAATATGCTCCACAGCTTTGACGCCATCATGTCTCTTATTAGTGCATACAATCTGCATGCTAATAGCCAGCTAGCTAATTTAACTAATGTTAATGATGAAGAAAGATATATTTTACAAGATTGGCTATGGTTAAATATCACTAAAATACAACAAAGCCAATTAAAACAGACAGTGAAATCCTGTGTGTCTACTTGTGACAAACGTGAGCTAGCTTGTTAGCAGTAACCTACACAGATAAACAGGGAAACAATTTGCATACTCATGCATAATTCTAGAGCCTGACTTTATAACATCACGGCATGGATATATTTAAAGAAAGAAAGAAACAAAGTTACAGTGTAGGAGGCATTTTGCTGGTATGGTTTGGGTCTACTTTTTCTCTTATGCCAGGATCAGACTACACAATTTTAATGGGATTTTGTTGATTTTGGGATCAGGCCCAAAAATGAACTTAGGCCTCTGGGACACCCCACAACACTCCAACGAAAAGTCTAGCATGTCAGAAGTTTTTGTATTTCCAAGTTTGACAACTCCTGCAATGTGTTCCTTGATAGCCATGACTGACAATTTCTTAACCCCCCATGACACATAAGGATGTGAACGGTGATTGGTCAAGGTCAAACTTGGGTTGTCAGTCTCCTGACCAAGACACGGCTAGAATTTATGGCACCATGATTGCCTAATCTGACATGATGACCATCATGAAAGACTAAAACATTGGGTAGTTTGATCCTGGCATTAGACAGAAGAGTGAGTGCAAATCAGTAAAGTTCTCCTGACTGATCACCTTTATCCTACAATGAAACAGTCTCTTCCAGGATGACAGTGTTCCCATCAGCAGTGCACATGGGCCTCACTGAATGGTTTAATGAGGATGAAAATGATGTAAGTCATATGCTGTGGCCTTCAGTCAACAAATCTCAAGCCAGTGGAACACACACGGGAGATTTCACGCCAGTGTGTTACACAGCACTCTCAATTATCATCATGATCCAAGCATAAAAGGAAGAAACATCATTTGAGAAGAACACTGTTCATCCCTCCACTACAGCTCCAGAGACTTGTAGAATCTATTCCAAGGCACAACACCTTACTATACAAGATAGGTCTCCATAGATTATTTTTAATTGTTCACAGTGACTTTTATAATGGCATGATGCCAAAACAGCATCTAGGCAAACAGCATAAAAGCGCAAAGAAAGCTGAAATAGGAAGCGGCGTGCATTTCATTAGATGTTTTGAATATGAAGTCTGCTGATAAATTAATTAGGTGTCGTGTGGTCCATTAGTGTGACTGATTGTTGGTCAGTTTAAGCGTAAAGCCACACAGAACATACAGAAATTAATTGTTTGCAAATAAAAACAGAAAAGAAATGTTCAATTGCTGTGATAAACTTACTTTATCAAGTATCTCACCGCAGAAGTTGCATCAAAATTGAAGAAATGTAGAGGAACCCCAGCGGCGCGCGCGTGTTTGTTTGTTTGTTTGTGGAGATTCAGTTTCTTAACCAAAGCGGCGCGTTTCGGTTCATGACAACTTCATACGAGTTTAATAAAAGACTCCGAAACAGGGAGCAAGTCGTGCGATGTTCTCTGGAAAACAACAGGAAAGGAAAGGAAAGGAAAGGAAAGGAAAGGAAAGGAAAGCTTTTTCCCCCCCCTGTAACCAGCGCGTAAAAATGCAGTGGAAGCCTCTCAGTCCGTGTGTGTGTGTGTGTGTGTGTGTGTGTGTGTGTCTAGCAGTCGCTTCTGCGCGTCTCAAACTCGTACACACTGTTGCTCTTCTGCTCTCGTGCAGCAGCTTCCGGCTGACGTGAGCTTACTCTTAAAGGGCCGAACGCGCGCGCACGCAGGCTCGCGCGCGCACACACGCCATTTGTTTACTGTTGATGATGATGTTACCATCCTCTGGTTTGTAACTCAGTTGCTTTAGTGCCATTAGTTTTGATGGCTTAATTAATTCATTAGCCAAATAATACAATTAGTGAAATTCATTCATTCATTCCCTATGCCGCTTATCCAGGGTGAGCTGGATCCAATCCCAGCTGACATTGACCAAGAGGCAGGGTACACCCTGAACATGTCGCCATTCACACTCACATCCACACCTATGGCTAATTTTGAGTATCCAGTTAACCTAATCCACATGTCTTTGGACTGTTGGAGGAAACCAGAGCACCCGGAGGAAACCCATGCAGGCACGAGGAGAACATGCAAAGGCCCCAGTCACCCGGCAGGTTCGAACCCAGAACCTGCTTGTTGTGAGGCCATAGTGCTAACCTTTACACCACTGTGCTGCCACAATTAGTGAAATCAGTGTGAAATTCAGCATGCTAAGATTATACCTTAAGACAATGGTCTTGTTACATACTATTGTGTGTGTGTGTGTATTTCATTCACCGTGAGTAACTGCTTTATGCTGGTCAGTGCACAGTCTGCAGCCAATCCCAGGGACACTGGACATGAAGAAGGAATACACTCTGCAGGGCACTACACACACTCGTTCACATCTTGGAGCAATTTAGCATAGCCACTCTACCTACCAGCATGTTTTATGGAGCAAACTTGAGAACTTGGAAGAAACCCACATGGAGATGGGGAAGAAGAAGAAGCCTTTATTTTGTCACATGTACACTAGAGCACAGCAAAATTCCTC
>JAOTRR010000059.1:12565510-12581597 GCA_028570945.1 Gogo arcuatus
CAGCATTTTCTTTCATAATTTGTAATTCTTCCTCACTTATGGTGACAAAGCGATTAGCAGCCATTCTGCCGAGTCGCTCGAGGTGATTGGTTGCGGAATAGTTCGAATTTCTCGACCAATCAGCGCATGTGATTTTCTATAATCACCTGCGTATTTATACTAAAATATTATAATAAAAGCTACATGAGCAACTCTATTGAATTCAATAAGAGTCAAACAAACAGGGCTTTTACATTTAAATCACAAGCACCCCACTGCTCTTGCATACTGTATCTTAGTTCAACTGCACTAGGACTAAAGAACATGCTTGGAAGAAAGCACTAACTGCCCTCTACATTAACTCACAGACATCCATGACTGGCTAATGTCACTCTGATTGGCAGGAGAGTGTAACGTTATCCATCCCAGCCAGACAGCATGACCAATTATGTTGTCTCGGACTGCTGTTGCATTGCCTATTTGTAATCTTCTGATGGGGAATGCTTCATTGTCATGCCACCATGTAGTTGTAATGATGAATGATAAAGCTCAAATGTTCAATTGGATTTGAAATATAACTTTATTTACACTTGACAGTTTTGAAGCAGGGCAGCACAGAGGTGCAGCTGGTAGCATTGTCACCTCACAGTTCTATTCCCTGACTCATTTAATGAATGCCTAGCTTAAACTGATAAATTTGCAAATTTGCACCTGGTAATGGATTTAATGGATTCACTGGGACTAATAATGGCATCTTATAATGCTCTCATTATTATAAAATCAACTGTTCTGTATTTAATATCTCTTATACTCACTGTTTTAACCTGGGGCCGGGACATCAGCTGTCATTTCTATGTACCAAATAAAATAGCTACTATTATACTTTCTGACTATCTTGTTTAAGGTTATTCTTTGGTAATTCATAGCTGTGCAAAATAAACTTGCACTCACCAGAAACGGACGGAATGTCATCATCCTCAAGTGAATCTGAATCAGTGGTCAGACTAAAGGCGTCTGGGAGTGTGATTTCTCTCTTGACCACTGTTCCACTGCGTGCCTGAGGGACTGAGACTGAGCAACCCATGGACTTTGGTGACTGTATTGTTCTTTCCACTATTTCTTCTTTTGTCTCTTCTTCCTCATCCCTCTTTCTATCAATATCCTCAGCTATCTTTTTCTCAAACGCAGCTTGCCACTCATTTACTCTCATTTCTTTCATCACAAATTGCTCCTCTTCTCCTTCTACTATGTTGTCCTCTTGAACTCTATTTTCGGTTCTTTCCTTTCCTATTTCCTCTTCTCCCCTCCCTTTCTGGATCCCTTTTTTGAAACCACTGACGCATGACATTGACTCATCCTCCACGACAGGATTAATGTGCTCTGCAGACACTTCATTTCTGCACACAGAAGATGGGTGATATACGATGGACTTGTCTGGTTGGCCTTCAGACATGTCTGCAGCAGGCGTAACCTTTTTCTCACCTCCACATACACTTAAAGTCAGATCCTCATCTTCAGTTACTGGCAGTGATAAACGCAGGTTATTGGGTGGAAACTCAGGTAAATCTAACACTAAACAAGTAGTATGACTCTCCTTAGTGGACTTGTCTCCTGCAGAGCCATGGTGTTCCCCAATAGCAGGATCAATCTTCTCCATCGGTTCGTGGATGTGGACTGATGTCTCTATGACTTGCTCATACTCTCTACTCACATGCAGTGTTTCTTCATTTGGCTTTATTGTCATGGTTTGCATAACAAATTCAGCCTTTTCCTCACTCTGTTTGTCACCGTGTTCATATGCCTGATCCTGTTTGCAACCATCTTGACTGACAACCAAGGCTTCAGCTGGTACAACAATGCCCAGGATCCTGGCTGCCCTCTGTTCAATGGACTCGTGCACAGGAATTCCTTTGGCACACTGAATTTGATACAGATTGCTAAGATCTTCTGTTGGCATACTATTAGCTTTCTCTTGACTCAGAAGAGCCTCCAGATGTTCATCTGCTATTGTTTTTTCATTGCTCAGATACGGATCATCATCATAATCAGCATTATCATAGTTTGCCATAAATGTGAAATGCTGACTTCTGACACCATGAATGTGAGGTGACCTTTCTGAGCCAGTGATAACTTTGCTGTTCTCTGACACTTTCTTATGGTCAGGTTTATTAGCAAAGCTTATATTACTGTTTGAGTGCTTATGCTTTGCACTAAAGTCAGGGCTGTTTGTATTTTGATCTCCTCCACTATCTGAAGATGTGATCTGTGAAGCCTCACATGTTTCTGAGTTGTCAGAGGGACTAGTCAGCATTGGAGACTCTGGGCTTAAACCTACAGGTGATTCCAGTTTCACTGAGTCTGGGATTGCTGTGTACACTGTAAGTCCAACATCCTTCAGTAATGATTCCTTTGGCACTGGAATATCCAACCTGTTCAACATCGGGTCATCTTGCATCATACTCAAGACCTCATAATTGACAAACCCACTGTCCATGTCTTGTCTTGGTGGTATGCCAGGATTTACAAACTGACCCATTGGTGTAGAGAAGGCACTTCCCACTTCCCTGACATCTCTACCTGTTAGAGTCACGCCTCTGTGCTCTAAATCTGACCTGAAATCTAAGCTGTCATTCTTTAGCTGTTGCTCAGGACTTCTTTCTGTATGTTGCTGTTTAACCCTATGTGTAGCCAACTCAGGTCTACTGAACTCTGTGCTTGTGTTGTCTACCTCTAAAATGCTTTTCAATGCCTCGTCCAGGTCCTCTATAGCCTGATCAGTGGTTTGTTGTTTGGCATTTTGATCTTGCAGCTCCTTGTTAAAAGATTCAAGTTCCCCAATGGCATCCCATGGTCTCCTGTTTACAGGTTTTAACAAGAACTGGCCAAAGGCCTCTTGGCCATTTAGAGCTTGAGGTTTGGGTGCACTCTTTCTCAGTAGCAGGTGGCGATCAGGAGATGGTGGTGATGGAGTTATGACTTGAACTGGGCTTTTTATACTTGAGCTGCTAGCTGTTTTTGTTCGGGAAAATGCACTATTGCTGGAAAGGTTGAAATTCTTTTGGACTTTTATGGGACACTTGTAGTTGACACTGCATTCAGTCCCCAGCCCACTGTCTGTGGATGATGGAGGGTCACATGTAACCTGGGTTTGAGGATTTTGTACATTTGTATTTCTTGAACCCTCAAGAGAACCTGTCTGAGTCTCTTGATTTTTATATTGATCACCTGGCCAGGATCCTGCATAGCACAATTCTTTGTCAGCACTTGCTTGGAGAGACCAAACATCTATGATCTCTTTCCGAAGTGGAGCTCTTTTGGTCCTTTTTGTGTTCAAGGAGCTGCTGGATTGTATTAATTGCTCATTGCTATTTGCAATCTTTGGCATGTCTTTGCTACAAAGTTGGGTCACTGAATTTTCTGTAGGTACTACCACTAAGCTTGATACTTTTTCATTGTTATTCGGATCAGTAGCTTCCTTGTTGGCTACCATATTTATTGGAACTGACACTAAACAGAACATAGTCTCTTTAATTTTCTTCTTGTTTTTCTTATTTTCAGCTGCTGTTTGAGCCTCAAATGTCTTTACTTGTGTTACTGTATCACAGAATTGTTGGTCTATGCTGGGTTTCTGTTGGGATGCTTGATGTTGTGATGCTATTTGGAAGGCATTTAGATAGTCAGGGATGGCTGGGTACCTGTTGGAGTTTTCATCATTTGTTGATTTTGAGTTGATCACCTCTCCTGAAACCTCCTTAGGCATGACTGCTTCATTAACACAATCACTGATATTGCTGTTACTTGCTTCTGTGCTGCTGAATGGTTTTCCTGAGAGCAGAAAGGCACTGTCATCAGGAGACTTCTCAGATGTAGAGGTGATGGGGACGTCTTTTCTGATATTCCTGATTTTGTCAGCATCAGTTAGTGAGTTCCCATCCATTCTCCCTCCTGATATATGTCTGACTCGTGGGTCATCAAAGGGTATGTACTGAACATTCCCTATGTGCTCCTCCCCATAACCAGGGTATGCCTGTCTCCTACAGGGCATACTCCTTCTCCCATCCCTGTAATTGTCAGGCCAAGCCATTCCTGTCTGTCTCATGAACCACTCCTGGACCTCGGCCATGGCAGGCCCTTGCATGTATGGGTCTCCTCTGTATTGGTAGTTCCCCATGGAATTGGCATAAGTCCTGTGCCCTCCCCTGATGACAGGCTGCCTCCTGTAAGATGGTGGAGGGATGTAACCTGGGGGCTCCATGCCAGACCCTCCAAGTTCTTGTGCAAAGTAATCCTGTCTGGAAAATGGCAGTGGAGTTCTGTCTCTGGGGTGGGGCACAAAATCACCAGAGAGCATCTCTGAACTTCCACGCATCTGCTGGTGAACTTCATATGATGGGGGTCTAAGAGGTCGGCTAAAACGGGGCTTTGATGGGGGTGCAGATTGTACACATGACCGGCTATTGTCAGTCCATCGCTCCCTACTTTCCCCTTCACTGAGACTGCGACCTTGAAGTACCCGCGACTGGTGCCCATTTGTTCGATAGCTTCCACATGGGTCTTGGCCAGAGGATGACATGCTTAAGTACTGAATACTGTCTGAGGGCATGGCCATTCTGGGCAGGGACTGGGATTTGGCTTTGGTCCTGGGAGGAACA
Organism: Gogo arcuatus; assembly: GCA_028570945.1. Taxonomy (NCBI): domain Eukaryota; kingdom Metazoa; phylum Chordata; class Actinopteri; order Siluriformes; family Anchariidae; genus Gogo; species Gogo arcuatus. The sequence goes on from JAOTRR010000059.1 coordinate 12,570,142, forward strand.
GCACCCTCTGCTGTACGAGGCTGCCGCTGCTCCTGTGCCCATCTTTCACCTCCACTTTCAGACATATGTTGACCTATTCCTACAGCTGGACGCCACTCTTCTGTTCCCAGGCTTTGGTACTTCCTCTCTGCTGCCATTTTCCACTGGTAGAGGGCCAGTTCACGCTCTCTGGCACATGCACTGTCTGCCCTGCGTTGTCTCTCACGACGATGCTCTTCAGTGGTTAATGCTGACTCTGGCCTTCGTTGCATGCCCTCTGCTTTATGTTGACCACCTAATTGCTTTCCCTGTGGCTCCCTGATGTCCACATAGTCCAGGAGCATGTTGAAGTCTTGACCCCGTCTTCGCCAGTAAGCCACATCATGCTCTGGCCTTGGATGCGTGTACATTTCTCTGTGGGCATCATGGAATCTGCACCACACACAGACACATACAAAAGAAACATGAGTAAAAAAACTAATTTAGTGAGTTAGGTTTTGCAGATGTTCCTTCACCAAAAGGAACAGATATAGACAAGTAGTGTATAAGATGCTTACATTGAAAAAAACAAAAATAATTTCTATCACATTTAAAAAAAAATTTCAGTGTTCTGCTCATTCCCTTATGGTATTTTTTTTCTTTATAAAGCAATTTGATCTGTATTATTATATATGAAAGGTGCTATATGCATAACATTTTCAATTATTATTATTATTATTATTATTATTATTATTATTATATGGCCATTTAAGTTATCTTTCTATGATGTGCAGTGAGTGAGTCAATCTTTTATCGTTGACCTGCTTTTATACACTGAATTATCTTGTGCTGACCCCCCAAAAAATGTTAAACGGCTTCATGAATTTTTTTTCCAACACTCATGTCAGCACTGCACTGACTCCACCTACAAAACAGCTGTGCTGTAATTAGTAACGGAGCAATGCTCACATTTGAGTTCATAATATTTTATTAATGTTGATGTTACATAATATATAAAGGAATGGAATTGTGATCTGACAGAAGTCTTATAATTTACCAATGGATCTGCATTGAACATGTAAAAAGGGGATGATAATGGGGTGTTCCAGTATAGTTCTGTTTATAACAGTCCTGTGTGGTGGGAAATGGACCAACATACTTCAAAATGTACCTAACATAGCAAATGCGTGTATCAGGGAAAGAATGAGCGGTACTGAGAAAAAAAAAAGAGAGCACACTGTTGGTATCTTGTCCTATAACTGAGAAAAAGTCCTTGACAGCTGCCACCATTACATAACATGCCTCATCAACCCCAGCTAACTTAAGCCTGAGCTGAAAGAAAATGAAGACTAATGTGATAAAAACAGGGTGAGGTTTTGTGTATGTCCTTGAGTCAGCAAGAGTACGTACATGTGTGTAATATAAAAGTATAAGGCTGTAAAACACTTAGACTAACCCGCTGTCACTGGTCAAGGTGCCTCCTGGTGAGTGCCCATCTACTAGGTTAGCATTGTCCACCTCTGTCCTCTGGTTCTTGTCCCCGATCTCTGTGTCATTGGGGCCACTCCGAGATGAAGTCTGTCTCACACCACCACCATAAACACAGTCCGCTTTGTAGCCGTTCACTGCGCCATGTCCCTTCCGCTTGTCTGTGATTTCACACCGACTGTTGCTGCGCGTCGCCGGCCGCTGTTCATGGGACGAAGATGAGGATGAGTGCGATGGAGGGACATTGTTGTTGCTGTTGATTTTGTATCCATGAGAGATAAGAAGGTCCTCCACACTGTACATGGCTAAGCAGGAGTGTGTTGTGATGTCCAAAGTGTGTGTGCGCGCAGATGTCGTCAGAGTTCTAAACGTTTTCCAGATGAGGCGTGTCTATGAAAAGCTGCACCAGAAAGGCCATCACTGTGAAAAGAATTAAAATCGGACGAGGAAAAGTGTGAGAGGGAGAGAGTGAGAGAATTATTAATATGAATGTTTTCCTCAAATCCCTTTGATGTGAAGAATGCGCCCCCTAACCAAAGGCGAGACTGTCAAACCCCAACCTTACAAGAGAAGTAATTCTCAATGGCTGTCTGCCTGCCTGTCTGTTCGATTACCCATTCCCCTCTCACCCCCCGCTTCTCTTTCAGCACAGCAATGATACGCTATCCAGCCCACTGAAGTAGAAGGCAGCATGCCTCATGCACACTGACCCAATTAGAGGGAAAAATCATAGCTGCCATGTTACCCCACTGCTGACTATACAGATAATCAGCAAGGATAAAGCAAAGCCAGCAACATCAGAGGATAGTGAATGAAATGTGAATGAATGGGGCACTGTCATACTAATTAAGATTTATACTCAATGCATGCTCACTGACTAAGCAAGTCTTGAAGTGAATCCATATTTATGTGTCCCTGTGGTGGAAATCATAGCAGTAAAATATATCAACACAAACTCAATCTTTCTGACATCTCAGCCTCAGAATCTTTTCTGACCACAAGCTTTAGGTTCTTGAAGTTTGCAATCTGACTGGCTCTTCATGACTTCTCTGTGCGCTGCAGTTCCATGCGCCATTTCCAACAGGAAAACAAGCCTTTGAACACTGTGATACAATGATATTTTTAGAATGAGATATAATCATTGGCTTGAAAAAAGTTCACAAAATGTACCAGACACTAGTGAATGCTATAATTCTCGCTTGTGAGAAAATTCTAACAGTTTGTGCCAACTCACTGGTATACAAGGGCACTTTGAGTAACAGCGTTACTTTTTAAAAAAATTTACTTTGTATTTGCTCCAATTTGGTATCACTACACATTTTTAAACAAAACCAAAAAAATGTAGATCACTGAAGAAAGGGTGGGGGAAAGGACGGGGTTGAAAGATCAGTTTAGCAGCTCTCTTAAAAAAATGCTCCAACACACTAGGGATCAATTTAAATGGAATAAACATAGCATATGTATAAATGCACTTAAATCTAAAAAGATCATGTAAATTTATTTGCAGAGTGCCACAGAATGATGTCATATTTGGCAGGAGATTCTCTGTGTCTTAAAACTGAAAACTGAAACCATGCCAGCCAGACTGACTAAACTGGCTCTCTGTTACACCACAGCAGGAGAATGTTTATGGAGAGTGAGGTGATCTATTGTTCCTGTTACACACACACATGGAATCTTCATGGAATTCCTCATCTTCAACTTTAGTTATACCAGTTCAGATGTTTCAAGGTAAACTTTCAAGCAAACTAAACAAATACAAAAAACCTTACAATTCATAGCTTTTTATCCATTTAGTATGGTCATGGTTACTTCTACACCTACAGACGTATGAATCTAACACACCTGCTTCAAATAATTCACCATCTATACCATCTAAATACCAGAGTATATTCATTCATTCATTCATTCATTCATATATTCAGTAACTGCTTTGTTCTGGTCAGAGTCACTGTGAATCTGGATCCTATCCGGGGAGCACTTGGTGTGAGGTGGGAAGACACCCTGGATTCTAGAGTGTAGTGTACTAAAACTGAAAACTAGTAAAGCTAAATACTTTAGAACCAAAATACTGTAGTAGAATTAATCAACTTATGAGAAACATGAGGGTAGTCTATGGTTTTAAACATGAACATGCTCGGTTTGTGTAGCAGATCTTTTGTTGCAGTTTGTTGCAGCCAGTTGCACACGTATGTAAATTATTTGCTTGAAGGCAGCTCATTGAAACAGGAAAGCCTGATTTTCTAAAATTTCATTTGCCCGCTCTGGTCTGATTAGCGAAGTGACGACATGGCTTGATAAAACTAAAAAGGTGGACAACAAAAAACAGACCGTTTAAAGACGACTGGACTGAGAAGTATGCGATTATTTTCCATTTCAAGTTCCAAATCTGTGGTAATGTGAAGCACCGCTACAAAAGAAAACACAACCGCTTCAATATGATGTGTCTTATTTATAACCAAGAACTAATCACTAATGGTTAAGCATCTTGGTATCACTCCTTCAGTGCACAAGAAGTTAAATTTCAGTCTAAACTGAAACATTATACCTTCATACTTTTGGCCATTGGTTGAATGTAAATCCTTCATGAAAGAAGGAAAGATTTAACCTCTATGTCCTTTATTCTACCTGAGAACATCCTCTCTTTCAGACACACGTGAGTGTCAGTGAATCTTTGTAAAACGGAAGTCTCGGAGCATAGAAACACTAATGCGATTACCTTTCTTTAAGAACCTTAAACCTGTTAGTCTTGGAGGATTGACTTTTAAATTTCTCTTGGTGACCCAACCTCCTTTAGTGTCTAAAATGATGTTAAATCCTCTATGCAAAACACTGACAGTGCTGCACATATAAATGATCCTAATTTGTGTGATGGATGCAGATTGCCCACAAAATTTTACTCTGCATCCATCATTTTCAACCAAACTACTTCAGATGCACACTTCCTGAGAATTCTGTGTGTATCTTAGGGACAGAAGTGAAGAAAGTGTGCTCTAAAACAATAGTCCTATATTTTTAAAAAAAAAACGGAAATAGTTGCTTTCTTCACTCTCAAATGACACAGTAAGAACATTTAAATTATGTAAAACTACAGATTTACTGGCTACAAAGCCAGCAAGGTGCACTTTCATCTGAAACTTTTATTATAAAGTTTAAACCCCCCCCCCCCCACACACACACACAAACACACTAACTGCATAACCCAAAAGCAAACACTATTTAAATTCCAGTGAACTGAGCCTGGAAAGGTCTTGCTATTTGATACAGCATTTATATGCTCTATTTTTTGCAAAAATAAGCTGCAGCTGCCACCGCACTCAGAGAATGAAGCAGGCCCGTTGTTCTGCTGAGTAACACAGAAAATGCCTGTTGATTTTAAAAACATGTCTGCTGCTTTAATGATGACAAACAGCTTCTCGCTGTGTCTTTCAGAAAAAAAGTGCAGATCTAGTAGATTTGGATGATAACACTTTTTTTTAAATTTATGACCTATTTTTGTAGCTAACATATCAGGCATGCTAAAAATAAACACAACCACATACAGACCAATGATGTCATGAGTCTACAGTGCATGAAAACTACACTGAGAAAGAATAAATACATTTTAAAGAAACAGATGTCGGGTTATATAAATTTTACAGTAAGCTGCAAAATCCTAAGCCAATATAACAGAAGATTCTACAAAAATGACAAAAGATGGCAATCTCTCAGGCAGCCAGTACCAAGAGGTCTACATTTAAGTTTGCAAGAACTTGATTCTTTAAACACCACTAATGAGCCCCGTCTGTTTTAGTTCATTTTATTTTCTTATTAGAACAAATTATCTACAAGGAAGCTAAGATTTTGGCTTCACGCTTCTCTACACTATGAGGCATGGCTGCATATGGTATAAAGCCTTGTGCTCACTCATAAATAAAGCACACATTTTTAGGTCTGAGCTTTTGGAGGGCATCTGGTCTCTTCCTCACACCCGCCTTCCCATCAGGTGTGCAGAGAGCCCAGAGCTGTCGCCCTGACAGTTTGGTGTCAACTCCTTATTCATAGCCTTAGTGAGATTTGTGGAGTCCATTTATAAAAATGGGAGGATGGAGGAAAAAGTGGTGCAGGATGCAAATGGTGATGTTTGGAAAGTAAGTGCAAATCTGTTGATCAGTCTAAAATGTTTAAAGTGAAGGTCACACATTTGCCACAATTCCTAAGTAAAAAAAAAAAAAAAAAAAAAAACCCACCATGTTGCAAAATTCCTTGAGTGTTGGTTTCTTGATTCAAGCCCAGGATGTGGCAAAGGTTGCACTAATATAGTGCAAGTGCCTTCTATTGAAAAATGAAATTAAAATGATATATGGTCTGCAAATCTAAAACTATTATCAATTCTTGGACCTGAGCTCTCTTCAAGGAACAAACGAGGCATAACCAAAAAGAGAACAATAACACGTCTGTCCTGTCCTTCAGAAAATTTCCATTTTAGCCGCACCTAATCATTGTTCTACAGGCTCTGTTACAATGTGGCCTTGACACTGTCCTTTATGATGCACAGTAACGTACTCAGTTTGGACCTCAGTCACTTCATTGTTTCCTTCATGATATCAGACAGGTCAGCCTCTTCTTCCTGAGCATATGAGAGCTACAGAGAAGTGCAGAAAGTGAACCAGTGGCTGTGGCTGGACCCCTGAGGAGGGAAGCAAAGTCAACAACACAGCGATCCTTCTTTGATTTGATAATATACATTTTATACATTTCATATTAAGTTTAAACATTAATTAACATTAAATATTTGCAAGAAAGTATCAAATTACTGTTTTATTACAATTTCTATGGTTTTTATTACTATTTTATTATGTAGGATTGCTTATAAAAGGACTGTGCCCATATCTGACAAGGTGCTACAGGAAAAAGTAATTACCTTTCTTCTACTTTAATAATGCTATTATTAACTGTTAATTTTTAGACAGCATTTTGATGTCACTTGACCTTGAATGACCTTTTGATATACAATATAAATCAAAACCTGAAGTAAAAAGTCAAGGATGTGCTTTCACTGTAACCCTCAAACCACCGGTTGCTTTCAGACCTGAGAGAAAACATCAGACAAAACTGCTTTTTAAAGTGGTTTCTTAAAGCTGACCTGAAGGCAAAGATTAAAGAGGCCTTTTGTCAGAAGATAACAGCCCACCCTCAGAATCAAATCCTGTGCATTTCCAACTGTCTAAATCTAACGTTAGAAGAGTCAGACAGCTTGGCCTCAGTGTGATAATGCCAGCCAAATTCTCCTCGGCTTTCTTTACACACAAAGACGCTCTAATCTACGCCTTCAGGGTGAATGCTGAAGCAACCCACTTCTCTTGGTTTGTTTAGGACTCGTCCATGGTTACTAATGTTTTCCTTTTCTGAAAAGCGGGCTTTCCAACAATGGAGTACAAGCAAGGTGACGACCCGAGCACTGCAGAAATGCTTCCTGATTACATTGGCGCTCTTATCATAGGATTGTTAAGACAGGAAATAATGCTTTTTTTAAGTGGAAATAACACATTACAAACCACAGTGCCAGGTTTCTGTTGCATGAAAACACACAAGTTCTCCATCCCGTCATTTCACAATAATGTTTAAGACTTTAGTGTATTCTCAGTATGTCATTTATTGTATTTCACAGTTAAAAGCAGCATGAAAAGTAGAACCCCAAAGGTGGAGTATGTTGATTCAAAACTTATTTCAGCTGCAGAGTCAGCAGGTATGCTGTAACGTAAAGCCAACAGAGGTCTACTCAACACATGTATCTGAGTCTGCAATTAACTATCAATAATGGCTGATATTTCATGGTCGTTTGAGATGCTTATCAATTAATGCGCACACACACACACACACACACACACCGCACAAACACACCGCACAAACGTGTGTATACTGAGGGAAGCAAAACAGGACACAGTGAAATAATCTTATCCAACAAAAACAGAGGCGAACATTTACAGAGAAGTACTAGCTTGGAAGACGGGAAAGCTTTGGCAAAGCTGTGGAATTCAGGCCTCACAGGTCAATATATCTTGAAGTAAGCAGCGCTGGTGCCTATAAAAATCAAAGTACTGAGCTTGACTTATGGCTTAGCCTATTCTGCAGCTTGATTCTTGGTGCAGAGCTGCTTTTGCCCTGCTCAGCATGTCTGTACATAATTAGCGTGCATTATGGGGTTTGGACTAGCACGAGACGTCAGTGACAAAGTCTATCAGCTCAAAGTGCTCAGATCAAAGAATGGGCAAACAGAAGAACTATGATAATTACTGTTTTAGGACAATTTAAATGAACACCTCACTGCTAAATATGTGAGTCTTAGAAAGACTGAGAATTTGACTGAACAGAGCCGCTGGTCATAAAATAAAACGCTAGTTTACAAAATGATCACGATATCAATAAATCATATTATCTATTATCCTGTTCCTTTTAATGATGAATATGAGGGACATCATGCAAGGAATAAATCTCTGACACAGACATCTATTCAACATAAAGAGTCAACACAATCACAATAGCATATCGGTGTTTTCCAAAACACAGCACAATTACGTCATTGTAATTAATCTGACGAGTAGAAATTACACAGGAGAAAGTGAGCGTTACGACCCATGTGTCTTCCATATGGCTTTAAGGCCTCTAGTATATAAGTCTGCCAAATCATTAGGCAACAAAAGCAGGCATTCACCTTTCATCACTTTTAATTGCGACTAATAATCCAGCTTTATACTAATCTACATATGGTTGCACTTTGCATGCTATCACAACCAGAAGGCTTTTAAAAGTTTTTTCCACTTAAAATTACATCTGAGAGGAAAAAGCTATTCCTGCACATTTCAGTAGAACTCCTAGATAGAACGTCTCACTCCTACTGGATATGTTTTGATAAAGTGTGATAAAACTTTCCTCCTAATTCCCCATTATCTATGAGTAACAATCCAGTCATATAAACAACCGCAGCAAATACACTCCTGCTCAATCTGGGATTTTTAATAGTTTGAATAGAAATTTATGGACAAATAGTCCAGACACCCAATCCAAAATTGCAATTTTAATCCTTTTTTATTGGGAGAAAATTGCACTATCATTGTACTTCTCATTCTGTCTTAACAAGCAGTTTATTTTTGGTGTGGTGGCCTAGATAAACTAGAAGTTTTCCTGAACTGAAATATGTTTCTCTTTTCAAGGTACCTCTATCACAATTTATAACATTTCAAAATATGATTACCCTGAATTGTGAAAAAGGAAATGTGAAACTTGCATTTAAAGACTTTCATGTCCACTGCAGCATAGGCGAATTGCAGTATACAATTACAAACTGAACTGATTAGGCTTATGTCTGCTGCATTATAAGGCACAAATAACCTCATGAAAGCCTGAAGCCCTTTTTACACAGATTTTCCATAATATTGGCATAAAGAAGGCACCTCAATATTCCAGCTTTAGTGATTTACACTGAACCAAATAAAGCCGACATGAAGCCGCACCAGCGTGTGTTTTTACATTGCGAGCTGGCGTGACGTGTCAGACAGAGCGTCGGCATCTGGGATGATGGTATCTATGCGTCAGAAATGCGAATACCCTGAGCATACCGTCATTGCTTTGAAAACAATGGTGGGTGAACTGAGTGTTGAAGTGCTTTTGTTAGTCGTGCACATTTATATCACTCTTCAAACACAAGCAAAGCTGCTGATGCCCTTCTTCAACAGGCTGTGTAAAAGGGGCTTGACATTCACTGTGTGAGGAAATCCCACTTAGCAAGGTTTTAGACATTTTTAGTTGGTCTGACTGCATCTGGGAACCCGCTGTGATCTTTGCAGGCAGATATCCTGGGCGAGAGTAAAAAGTAAATAAAAACATTTCCTTGTCATTTTGATACATTTATGATTTCTTAAAGTTGAGGTTTCAACGTATGTTAAGCTTGTATTATCATCTATTTTTTGTTGTCTGTTTGCCAGAATTCAGCCATGATGACAACTGATGGAAATTCCCACAACACTACACAATTGTTATGCTGCTAAAATTTATTTTCCAGTTTCCATGCTGTCTAACTGCCACATCACAGCATAAATAGCATAATTTCCCCAAAATGAAATTACTGTAATATTCCTACTGATTTAAGGAAAACTCTTCAAAATATTTACCACATTACATACTATGTACACATTTCACCCTGCTGTTATACTTTATGAGTACAGAATAACTTAAACACAAAACCTGCACTACACTTGCAATATTATTTTGCTATCTTCCAACCACATTACATAAGCACGATAAGTTAGTTATCAAGGCTGTGAATAAATGTAGACAGCCCTTCCAACTCTGCAGAGATCTGCTGAATTAATGGGAAAGGACTTTAAAAACAATGAGTCATGGAATATCTTTGCAGTGGCTTCGGTGGTGTTTGACCAGCCATTTCCGATGCAGCTACAGCTAAGGACTAAGCTCTCACTTAGAGGGCACTGTGCTCTCACACTCCACACTCAGTGCAGTGATAACAATGAGCAAAGTGTGCTTAGGGCATACGCATAAACAGACGCACTGCAAGTCAATTACCCAACTTTTTGGCACACACACACAAAAGGCACACACAAACACAGACACACTCCAGCTTCTCCTACCGCTTCCTCCTGCTCTTCCCTTCTCTCAGAGCCTCCCTAAGGGAGTACAGTGTCTCTCACACAATACTGCCACTATCTGTGCTTGTTTTCATGACTAACTGAACTGAAGGGTGAGAACTGGTCAGCTAACAGCACAAAAGCTCTGGGGACTGTACTGTTAAGTCAGCAGCAAAATGGGAACTGAGCTATGTTGGCCCAGACTGGACAGGCTTTACTGTTCTAGAGTCAATATTACACAGAATGAAGCTTTATTATCTATAGAAACCTATTATTGGCTTGTTTACATCAGTGTTTCTCAAATTCAGGTTCAGGGACCCCAGGGTCTATGAAATAGTCTAGGGAAGAAGTCCAGGAAATTCTTACACTACATTGTATAATTTAATTTGTATTATTATAATGAATTCCTGTAAGCTATGATACATAGCTAGATATGGCTTTATCTTCTGTATAATTATGGAAATTAAAGGAGCAGTATGTAATTTTTCAGCCCACTGCCACCAGTGAGATAAATCACAATTGCATTGAAAACATTTCCCCTTCACCCCAGCCGACAACACCCTTTCTGTTAAAACCATGTATACCTCATAGGTTGCCTTTTAAGAAAAAAGTGCAGCGTCATAGAGTGGAGAGGTGGAGCTTATTTCTGGGCCAGAAAAATAACAGAAAACTGAAACAATGAAATGAGCTAAATCCACTGCATAGCACTCTGCAAATCACAGCTATCAATTAAATTTTCTAAAGTATCATTGAAATTTTGTTATTATGGGGTCCAGAAATGTTTAAATCTTATAAATTGTGCCTTAAGAAACATGTCATAGCTCTGTTGTAAATTAACAGTAACAGATTTTTTAGCAATCCCCAGGCAGAAACTCTTCTCTAAACGTATACCTCCCCCTCAATCTGGAGAAGCTCAATGATTAGCTCCTTGTGACATTCATACAATGACTCAACTGCAACAGAATTAGATAATGATATTTAGCAGACACTTGGAAAGCGAGGTTTGACATCGCATACAAACATGAAATGCTTTCGCGATGAGGAATGCATGTCTTTTATCAGTAATGCAGGAAGACACAAGTGCTCTATCCATTGATTGTTAAAAAAGAGGAAGGACGTTTGCTGCTGTAGGACATTAGATGAAAGGGGTATTGATTATAAATCTGTATGCAGATGTCATCTATACACACTGCAATCCTTTAGCAAAATTAACAGATGACGAGAAGCACATGAACAATACATCTATGAAAAGTTAAATTAAAAACTGACAGGCAATATTAAAAATATACAGTACCAGTCAAAAGTTTGGACGCACCTACTCATTCATAGGGCTTTCTGTATTTTGAATATTTTCTACATTGTAGAACAATACTGAAGACATCAAAA
>JAOTRR010000059.1:12610390-12622109 GCA_028570945.1 Gogo arcuatus
TTGGTGTCTTCAGTCCCTAAACATCTTTTAAGTGTTGTGAGAAGGAATGGGAACAGTATAAAGTGATAAATGCTTTACTGTCCCAACTTTTGTTTTTTGAAATGTTATTTTGAAAAAAACCCAAACAAATGTATTTACAAATCATTGTTTTCAATTTTAATTTAGATTTCAACATACCATCCCAACTTTTTCTGATTTGGGGTTGTGCTACAAATCATGACAAATCTGTTCACCAAGATAAAGTGAAAAGTAAAAAGACCCCAAAAAGTAAGCCAGGTTAAACAAAAATGTTTTTTATTTGAATTTAATAACACGTGGTGGGATATACTGCTTCAGGAGTCAGCAATTACGCTGGAGCTAAATTATCCAGAGTTTTAACTATCATAAGCAAGATGCTATAATTCAAATTAATAGAGAATTGTAAACTGAATAAGATTGGGGTAACATGCTCTTTGAAATAAGAAAAAAGCTCTTCAGAATAAAAAGCTAAACATACTGTAGATACTCCACTAACTTCTAGTTTTTACAAACCTTTTAGGTTTTAGAGAGAACCTCTCCAGCACTGGAGTTTACCACACACACACACAGTAGCTGAATTGAACCATATGAAAAATCTGTATTCTCCCCAAGTCTGAATGATAAGTTGATCCAAATTTGTGTCCACCTCTTTTTCAACCTTGCTTGTCCTATACAAACACTTTCAGCCCATTTCTCTTAACACGCCTCTTCCTTCCTCTAGCTTTGATAAGTAAGGTTAAACTTAAAAACAATGTGTAATCAACAAAAGCTCTAATCAGAGGTGTGTGAGTGGTTGATGTTGTCTTGCCAACTTGACCTTGACTCCGTTCCTATGACCAGACACCCTGCATGTAGCCTGTAGACCAACATCTCAGGACGCAAAAGGTCTGTATGTGTGTAATCAGGGTCCAGTTGGTTATTCCCAGTACGGATTAGGACTGCACACAGTGTGCATTTGAATGGAGAAAGGCCTGTCTTTGTGAATCAAGTCTTCCTAGAAGCCATGCTGATGCTGTCATTGCTTCCTCACTGTTAAGAGACAGAGACCAGCACAGAGCAGAATGTCTGCATCATTCCTGTGAGTTATAGCAGCAGTGCCAGGCTCCAATTATACCTTGCTGATGTAAACAATTGAAGCAATTTCACTTGTTGGAGTACACAGAGAGGTCCAGTGTAAGTTATAACTCTAAGACAATGTGTGTGTGTGTGTGTGTGTGTGTGTGTGTGCGTGCATGTCTAATAAAAGCCTGTTAAAACAACAATGCTGGATTTTCCATCAGATTAGTGAGCTAATCGCTACTGGCTGGCTCAACCCTCCCAGGAAGGAAAAGCCTCAAAAACACTTTCAGGTCCTGACTCTCATGAAAAGACAACTCCACACTAAATACTGTGCATGTGAAAAGAGCAACATGCACATCGGCATGGAATAATAATGGAGCAGGGGCACAATTATATTGCATATTTCTTGATATTTTTATTTAAAAATAAAATAACTTTTTTGAAAATAAAAATAGGACTGACACACAATGAAACAAACCAATATCTTCTACTGTATGGAAAATGTTAGCATTTACCAGGCAATAACTAAAAAACCAGACAGAGCTCCAGTTTAACCAGCAAAAGCTTCCAAAATGCTTATATTCGAAGTTTAGACCAAAATCCCACTAAGATGGAAAAGCAAAGGCCAATTTCATTACATGCTGTTTTTCCTGCAAATCCCATGCTTTTTTTAAACCCTCAAGCCACCTTTCTAAATTCTTTCAGGCTCAAGAGAGCACTAAAGCCAAGAATAGACAAAATGATTCTTTTTGTTTCATGAGTTTAACTCCTTCATCAGACCGATGGCCTAAAAGCCAAGGATCAAAGTCACGATAAACCCACAGTTTCTAGAGTAGGTTTTCCCATAAGACCTGCACAGCAACCTTATCTTTTGTTCATGTTGTTCTCTCCAGCATTGTTACAGAGGGGGCTGGATCAGTGAACTGCAAAGGGCTCAGTAAAAGTGGAGATGACATGATGTGGTGAATATGGTTGGAGAATTGAACTGAGGTTTCATGTAATGATCAAACATGGCATGATTTGCCCTCGAGCTGCTCTCACACCAAGCTTGGTCCTGTTTAACCATTTCTTTATAATGAGTAGCATATGCTTCTCAGTCATATTATGCAACCAATGAACCTTTGAAAAATATACTTCAAAACAACCACAAAAAATAAATTTAAAAAATCGGTCTGACACACGTTATTGATTTGGCGTCAGAATCGAACACAAATCACTACATCAGTCATTTATGTACAAGTGTACGACTGGAAAAAGCATCTATTCTATCACAGTGTTTTCTTTCCATATTATTTTAACTTTTTCCTCTATGCCTCTGTCTCTCAGGGACCTTAATCTCTCTTCTCACCTTCCAGGTCAGTTGAAGTGCATAGTCACTCTTCAGTTGGGTTTTAAGTCAGTAACTAGCTCACACTCCTTCATTGCTCATGTGGTGCTCCAGATGAGAAGAGCTGAAGAGAGATATTTTCAACTCTATTCTTCGACCCTTGAACTTGACAGGCGTGGGGCGGAAAAGCAGATGTTTGGAGCACACTCCTACACTTAAGCGGGAGACAGGGCCTCTCTAGTTTTCTTCTCTCCCATCATCACTGCCTATTTACCCCACTCTCTGTCCACACTATAGACTATTAAACCATTTATTGTAGTCTAGAATGTCTGTATGCTCCACATTGCAGCTGCCCTCTGTGTTTATGCAGGTTTAGACTCCAGAGCTGATCATCAACAGTCTGGTGATGCACAGGATATTTATTGGCAAATTCATAATAGTATTCTTTAACATACTGTACTTGAGATTCCAAATAAGGCATTTGTAATATGGATTTTATATACCACGTAGATTTTTTTTTCTTTAAACACCTTTAACACAGCATGTGATGTAGAACCAGAGAGAAATTTTGGACATAAGCAGCTATTGTCAGCAACTTCTACAAAGAACAGAAAGAATCAAAAGATGTCTACCAGAGCACAGGATATTAATTGTCTCACACCAGAACATATAAAAATGCTAATATTCTTTAACACTATAGCATTACATTTTAAAGATATTACGAAGGCGGTAAGGATATTTATAGCACAAGCATAATAGTAACAAAATAGTATAAATTACTATTTTGAATTACTATTAGTATAAAATTATTATGCAAAAACTACTATTTGTAGAAATTACTATTTTGTATAAAGTACTATCAGTATGAAGTACTATATTGGTACTATTTTAAACATTTAAGCTAGTTGAGCTTTTTATAATGGTTATTGAATACTGTATATTGTTTTTGATGTATTGTCATTTGAGTCATCTTATAGTCATCTTTGTCCATCTCTAGGTTAGTTTGAAAGACTTACTTTGTAATTATGGCTGTACAGTGCAGTCAGAAGTTTAAATACATTCATCACGGACATGAATGTCATGGCAATATTGGGCTTTCAATGATTTACATACATACACACATCTTTAACAGAAAAACAAACAAGAATTCTGTGCACAAGGTTTAATTTAGTTTGATTTTACTGAAATGAATGTAGGGTCAAAATTATACACACAGGGTCAAAAAATATACATACACCCACTTAGGTTATTAACTCAGTGGTGCTGAAACTTCCAAAATGTCTTTTAACTTGCCAAGGCCTCTTAACTTCCTGTTAGTGATCATGATCAACTACAGCTGGTAGCTTCTCTGTGCCAACATAAAAAGGGTTTGTTTGACAAGTACAGTTATTGGGAGGTGTAACCACTTTGCCAAGTTGTGGAAGAAGACCCAAACTGTTACCCTATGCTGAGAGGAAATTGGTTCAGATGGTCAGGAACCAACAAGACACAGGCCTGCCATGAACTGGAAGCTGCTGGGACACTGTCTATAGTCAAGCAAGTTTTACCTCACCATGGACTGAGAGGCTGCTGTCCAAGAAAGAAGCCCCTGCCCCAATATCAACACCACCAAGTTCGACTTTGCAGCTGACCACATGGACAAAGAACAAGCTTTCTGGAGGAAAGAGTTTTATGGCCAGATAAGAAAAAGATTGAGTTTTTTGGCCACAGAGACAAGAGGTATGTTTGGAAGAGTAAACATGAGGCATTCAAACACAAGAGCACTGCACCAACTGTGAAGCATGATTATACAAAGTGGATGGAATAATGAAGAAGGAGGACTACCTCAGAATTCTTCAGCATAACCTCAAACTATCAGCTAGACTGTTGAAACTTGGACACAATTGGGAGTTCCAACAAGACATGATTTTATAAGGTTGGAGAATACAGAGCAGGGTATCTGAGACCATTCCTCTTTACAGAATCTCTCCAGATCATCCAGGGTCCAAGGCCCTCTCTTGTGCCCTCTCCTCTTCAGCTCACCCCACAGGTTTTCAATGGAGTTCAGGGTTCAGGTCAGGGGACAGAGATGGCCATGGCAGAAGCTTGATTCTGTGGTCAGCTATAAGTTTGGCTGTGAATGTTTTTAAAGCAATACCTTAAAGAATCTTTTGTTGTTCTCTAAAGAACCTTTAACATATGGATGAAAATAATAAAATAGAGATGGCACCAATCCGATAACCAGTATCCAGTAACTGCTTACATATAAAGACAATCAACTGAGTTTTTTTCTTTTGTTATGACTAATTTTATTATATTTATACTTTATTAAATTTACAATGCAAGTGATTTTTGTGTGAGAGTTCAAAGCTTAGCAGTTTTTAAAGAAAACTATCAGAAGGGTATCAGTATCAGCTAATACTCAAGGTTTCAGTATCGATATTGGTATCGAAGAAGAGGAAAAAGTGGTATTGTGCCATCTCTATAATAAAAACTAATTTTATAATGATGTCATGGACCAAAAGACCTTTCAGCAGACAATTCTACAACCATTTTTGTTCGTGCCTTAAAGCAGTGAATAACCAAGCAAAAAAAAAAAAAAATGTAAACATTTAGGGTAAGAAATGATTCATCTCTTTTGTCCATCGTAATTCTTTAGGAAACCAAAAATGGTTCCTCGCTGGCGTCACTCTATAGAACTTTTTCTGGCTTTTTTTTTTTTTAAGACCATAGATAAGATAGCTTTTGAAATGTCAAAGTACCACAAAGCAGACATTTTGTTAAAGTAATTTAATCTCATATAAAACAGAGTTAATTTTATATATATGTATATAAGATAAAGGTAAACTGCTTTATGTACACTAACTTGGAGGATGAAGTCCACATCACCGCAGAGCACACATTCATTCAGACGCCATATGGCTTTATACCACAATGCTGTCTGCCTGGTTCACTACAGCACCATGATCCCTTTAATCTGAACGCATTGAGTGAATCTCCACTGTCAGCTATCCATCTTAGTCAATGGAACAACACGTTATCAGGCTTCCTGTTTACACAAAGCTAAAATAGCCCACAATACCTTAGGGGAAACACTGTCTGGGTTTTTCTGTGGATGTGGCACTTTGTTATTGTAGTTCAAACAGGCTGGGCTGCGGTCAAACAGGCAGACAGTGGAGCTGATTCTCCAGGCTGGACTCACCACAGCCCAACTCAGCTGAACTAAACACCACTTGGTTAGACGCTCTGAGTTTGTGAAACATTCTCAGTTGTTTCATACCCACAGGCAGGCCCCATTAGAGTCCAGAAGCATGCTGCCCCCTAGTGGTGACCATTAACAGCACTCTGTTTCACACCTGCTCCTCCGCTGTTGCTCTTTAGTGACTCTAGCAAAGTCTTTATCCTCTCGCTCGCCGGCTGATGCTTCTTCTTCCTGCGACTCTTCACCCCTGCTGACTGAGCAACCGAAGGCAACAGGAGGGCAGCCAGTCCCCAAGGTGGGATTACGTCTGCTGATTGACCAGCACTTCGTTTAAGCACCTCCTTTTGTTCAAGGAGCCAGGCGCTCTCACGACACAGTGCCACGAAGCGCTCCAGCTGTGTTGTGTTCACATTTTTGCTAACATTTAGACCCGTTTCGAACGGGTTCTGGATGTGCAGAGGGGTCGACTCAGGTTTGTTCTGCTCTTTTCCCTGGAAAGAATACATTTAAAAATGAATATGACCAACTTCCAATTTTCTTCTAAGCTAAAAAGACTGAGGTCAGAAGTTCTGGACCTACACAGCCAAGACTTTTTGGAAGATGACTCAGTAAAATAGAGTGGATGGACAGAATGATAAAAATGATAAAATGACCAGAGGCTTG
Source organism: Gogo arcuatus (assembly GCA_028570945.1). Lineage (NCBI taxonomy): Eukaryota > Metazoa > Chordata > Actinopteri > Siluriformes > Anchariidae > Gogo > Gogo arcuatus. The sequence goes on from JAOTRR010000059.1 coordinate 12,616,639, forward strand.
GTGATAGATTCCCAAGAAGTGGCACATTTAGAGGCCAAGGTCTGCATTTTACAGCAGTAGCAGCAGCAGTCCCTCAATACATCAGCACAGCTACTGCAAAATGAGTGTGAGTGTGTGTTTGCGTGGGTAAAGAAATATACAGTGTGTTGTGTGGCCAAGGGAAGTGAATGTTTCAGAATATTTATCCCCTACCCACTCACATCTGTTATGTACGGGCTGTGTTATAAGTGCTCTTTAAGGCAAATCGGGGTATGATTATGATGCTTCACCTTAAGGTTACATCTCATTTTCAGTCAGAAGTGTATAACAAGCAGCAATGTGTGTGTTCAGGAATATACATTACTTGTTACGCACCTCCCTTATGTTGATGGATGTTGAACTGAAGGCAAAATTGCCATAAAACTCAAAGAACTCCTGCAGCAGCTTCTCTGTTGAGGACATATGGGAACTATTTATTATTATTATTATTATTATTCACATTTTATTTTATTATTCAATTATTATTTTGCAGTCATAATTAGAACAGAAACAATTTTTATTGCACTTTATCATTTTAAATTGATAGAAAATTTGGTTTTCCTTCACATTTTATATTAAAAATGTACAGTCCTTCATACAGTACATGGCCAAAAGTATATGGGCACCTGACCATCACACTCATATGTGGTTCTTCCCCAAACTGTAGCTACAAAGTTGGAAGCACACAATGCTCATGTGCATAAAGCGAGGCCCATAAAGACATGGTTTGCCAAGGTTGGATTGGAAGAAATCGAGTGGCCTGCACAGAGCTCTGACCTCAACCCAACTGAACACCTTGAGCTGGAATGCCAACTTTGACATCACTGCCTGTCCTCACTAACGCTCTTATGGTTGAATGAGCACAAATCCCAACAGCCACGCTCCAAAATCTAGTGGAAAGCCTTCCCAGAAGAGTGGAGGTTATTATATTAGCAAAGGGAGACTAATTCTGTAATTGGATGTTCAACAAGCACATATGGGTGTGATGGTTGGGTGTCCACAAACTTTTTTGTTTTATTAGTTACAAATCCTTAACAGTTCAAGGACTCCTTACCTAGTGTATCTGTGTTTTTCTGTAGCTTAATCTTGCTCAGGTCACTGACAATCGTGCAGTCATTCCCCTCAATAATGCAATGATCTGAAGGGTCTAGGAAATACACACACAAAGCAAGACACACAAAGCTGTGAATTTGTGATGTATATACATTTAAAGTGTCTTTGCATGTGTCTTTGTGCAGAATAAAAACAAATCACATTTTATTACCAAGGCAAATTGTTAGACGTGAATAAATTGTATACAGGAGGCAATGCATACCTGCCAGGTCTCTGAGCTGGTCCACAGCTGGCAGTAATGGATGCGTCCTGCGCTGGAGGAAGAACAGCACGAGGACTGTAAGGGAGAAGTTGGTGATCCAGGCTCCAGGAATGCTGCTGGTGATGCCATGTACACGAGCCCAGCACCGAACTGCAAACACCAGATGTCGCACACGTGCATCCAATTTCCCATACACAAACAGCAACTCGGAGCTCTTCATCGCCACCCTGAGGACACAAGAAGACCGACAACTTTAATCCCCACAGAGCAGTACTACTTTACAAAAATAAAATCATAATTCTGCATCAAAATACTGCCAGATGTGGCTTGTCTTGTTCCTCGGTTTTTATTATTTTTTCCCCCCTCATCACAGACGTAATGAAGCCGTAGCACATAATGAATTCATGAATAATGACTTCAGTATTCGAATACTGGTGCCTCAAATGGTTAGTCCAATAATCGAATACCCATGCACATCCCTAGTATACAGTCTGTCTGTCGCCATCCTCATAGTTGAGGGTCACCGATCCAGGAAACCATCAACTAGCTTCCATGAATTCTCTTAAGACCCAAACCCTCATCTGGTGGCAGGTACATATACACACCTATGGGCAATTTATAGTAGCCAATTGAACTAATCTGCAAGTCTTTGGACTGTGGGAGGAAACCGGAGCACCTGGAGGAAACCCACGAGGAGAACATGCAAACTCCGCACAGAAAGGCCCCAGTCGGCCACTGGGCTCGAACCCAGAACCACTGCACCACTGTGCCGGCCCTAGTATACAATAACATAATTTATATCATATTGTTATTCTGCCCACCTCCAGGTTCTATGAAAACTTAGTAGCTGTATTTCAATACACCTCTCACTAATATGCTTCTTTTATAAGTTTTTATACAATCAACATTAAAACTATAAGCTACACCAAATTAATTGTTAAATGTCTGACATCTGCAAGCCAGCCAAGTAATTGATGAAAAGACAAAACACAAGTGCTGAGAAATATCAGAATACATGACTGCGTATATATAGACAAGGAAAAAGTGACGCAGGAAGGAAGACCAGTGGTTGAAAGTTTAAGCACGAGGACAGAGGACGGGACAGAGCCATTTACGCAAGATAGTTGCTGAATTGATTATTTTTCTACACATGTAAGATTTTCTATTTCTCAATGACTTCCTGTTTCTTAAAAACACTTTCAGGGGTACTCCAGAAAAGGAACCACTCATGGTGTTTCCTTCACATCTTCAGTTTTCTGCTAGAACCATTTATACTGAAATGTTTTCCATCATTTTTGTGAGAGTACAGGGGTTTTCCCCAGAGGTATCACAGTTTAGCAATTTATACATCATGTCTCTACAAAACAAACAAGTTTCTGTGTGTTGTCACCTTCAAATATGTCAGTATATACCAAACTGAAAATAGAACTGGAAATAAGCACTATGTAAAGCATGACGTTTGACACTTCACCTTTTCTCCCCTGCCATTCGTAAGACGTCTCTCACCTTCTCTTCCCCCCCATATCTTCCATGAGAAGGAGAAAGATTTTCACCCTGCACCTTATATTTAATCTCTGCTTCACTTTGTGCCAAACAGCAGTTTCACTGTGGTTTACATGGACTCTCATTTCTCATTCTTCTCAGCATTTTCCTCAGCTGCTTTTCAGGATGCACAACCAATATGCTCAGTGCAAAGAGACACTTCATGTCTGACAATCTTTTAAAAAATCCTGTGAATCAGGGAATATTTCTGTATTAAAAGATGATTTGGTGAGTTACAGTGGATATAAAAATCTAAAACACCCCTGCTAAAATGGCAGGTTTTTGTGAGAAAAAAAAATGAAAGCAAGATAAACCCTGTCAGAAATGTTTCAATGTGGAATTACAACGTATAAAAATTAAGTGAAAAATCAATGTTCAAATGTATTTATTTTGATGAACCCCAAATAAAGATCAGGTGTTTTTTCTGTAGAATTTTCTTGACTTTCTTGAATCTTCTTGGTTTCATCTGACTGCTGAAGTCATGGTCCACAAAAAGCTTAAAAAGCACGTATAATATCTCACTTGTTGAAAGATATCGATCGGGAGGGGGTACTAAAGAATTTCCAAAACATCAGATGTACCAAGGAACACTGAAGGCCATCATCAACAAGTAGAGAAAATGGAGCACCACAGTGACATAATTTATAAAAGGACAGGACAAAAACTTACCAGGGAGGCTGCTGAGATCTACAATGACATTAAATGAGCTGCAGGAACAAATGACAAATACTGATTAGTCTCTGCATGCGACAACAACCTCTCGTATTCCTCACATATCTGCGTTATGGGGTAGCGTGGCTAGACAGAAGCTCTTTCTCACAAAAAATATCCAAGCCCAATCAAATCACCCTAAACCATGTGGCAAAATGTGTTATGGTCTGATAAGATAAATTCCAAAAGGTACAATAAGTCCAAAAGATATGTTTGGTGCTAAATAGCACATCACCAAAAGAACACCATACCCACAGTGAAGCATGGTGGTGGCAGCATCATGCTTTAGGGCTGTTTTTCTTCAGCCAGAACTGGGGTTTTTATCAAGGTGGAGGGAATCATGAATAGCTACAAAAACCAGTCGATTTTATTGCAAAACTTTCACGTGTCTGCTAGTAAACTGAAGATGAAAAGAAATGTCTCCTTTCTGCATGATAATGACCCAAAGTATACATCCAAATCAACATAGGAATGGCTTAACCAAAAGAAGATCAATGTTTTCCAAAGAGCCTAACCAGAGCACAAACCTGAATCCACCTAAAAATCTGTGGGGTGACCTGAAGTGGGCTGTGCACAAGAAATGCCCTCACAATGTGACAGATTTAGAATGTTTTTGCAAGAAATAGTGGGAAAATACTGCCAAGACAAGATGTACCAAGCTGATAGACTCTACACCAAAAAGACTGAGTGGTGTAACAATATCAAAGCTGCTTCAACAAAGTATTACTTTAGGGGTGTGCACACTTATGCAAGTAGGTTATTTTAAGCACCCCCCCCCGAAAAAAGTTTGTTGTTTTTCACTTTATTTGTATACTTTGCAATTTCACATTAAAGGCGGGAAAAGATCTGATATAATTCATCTTTTTTTTTTTACATTCACAAAAACCTGCTATATTAACAGGTGTGTGTAGACTCTTTATATCCACTGTATTTGTAAACCTCATATACGTACGCATCCTAATATTTGTTCTGAGTTGAATACAAGTCATCTGAACCTTCAGCTTTACCCTAAAGCTCTGCATGAATTATTAAAAGTCATGGAATTTAGTAAGAATTTTACCTGTTATTTGCTGTGAGGTCACATTGAAAGCCTGAAGGCTGGTGAGCAAATCGGACAAGGGGGCAGCGGGCATTGAGGATTTTCTGAACACCCACACAGCCTGGGCCAAACTGGTCCACACATTCGCCGATGACAGACAGGACACTCTGTGTGACCGTCCGCTCTGACGTCCCCTGCTTTACTTGATACTCAAGAGACAGACCAGAACCCTGGTGGATTTAAGAATGCACTTCAGATTTATACACTCTTTAATTATTTTTAAATTCTTAAACGGACTGTAAATGCGCGTGTAATTCAGCTTTGATAAACTGCCATGTAAGTGAGGAATAAAGTCAAAGTTAATTTAAAGTTTTAGAGCCATGGCATTTAATAGATCATTCTACAAAACAGTGCATTAAACATACTCATTGGCACTTTATTTTCTTTTTCTAGAACTGAGCATTAGGGACTATTACTGGATTTTAGAATTTTACATGGTATACTCTGTGAATGAAACACAGCTGAAAAGCACATCAACCAGCATCTCACTTTACAACTTGAATGATCTAGATGAAGAGATTTCAAGTCCAATTTAAGGGCTTCCAGAATTAATTAGACTGTTTGAATACTAAATTTGCATAATATTTGCATGCTCAATACAAAAATATATCACATTTTAATGATTAAAATTCAGTGTTACAGTTTTGGCTGCCTAAAGTAACCTGTTTCTTAAAAGTGGTCCCATATTTTTGGCTGAACATTAGCCAGTGCCAAAAGTCTTCAGGTCAAAATAGGTCAACCATTTTATATTTCCATTTATTACTTAAACTTTCATCCATATCAGTG
>JAOTRR010000059.1:12625393-12639969 GCA_028570945.1 Gogo arcuatus
TACAACCATGGTGAGCAGAAAAGCATCTCAGAATGCACAACACATCAAACCTTGACATGGATGGGCTACAACAGCATCAGGATCACACCAGGTTCCACTCCTGTTAGCCAAGACCTGGAATCTGGGGCACAGACTCACCCAAACTGGACATTTGAAGACTGGAAAAAGACCTGGTGATTTGTTTTTTCTGTCCAGTTTTTGCCCATGATAGCCTCAGAATCTGATTCTTGGCTGAAAGGACTGGAACCCAATGTGGTCTTCTGCTGTTGTAGCCCATCCACCTTAAGGTTCGATGATTGGTGCATGCTGAGATGCTTTTCAGCTCACCACGGTTGTAGAGTGCTTATATGAGTTACTATATCCTTGGCAGCTTGAACCAATCTGGCCATTTTCCTCTGACCTCTCTTATCAACAAGATGTTTCCACCCACAGAACTGTCACTCGCAGGATTTTTGTTTGTTTGTTTGTTTGTTTGTTTGTTTGTTTGTTTTCCACACCATTCTGTGTTAACTCTAAAGACTGTTGTGTGCGAAATACTCAAACCAGCCCTTCTGGTACCAACAACCAGGATAAAGTCACTGAGATCACACCCCCAAGCCCCATTGTGATGTTTGATGTGAACATTAAGTGAAGCTCTTGACCTGTATCTGCATGATTGAATGATTGGATGAAAAAAGTGAAAAAGCTGCGTACAAAACGGAAAGAGAAAAAACCGCCAATAGGTGGCGCAAGTACTAGAAATATGGTTTGGTGTGACTGACCTATGAGAAAACCTGAGAGTGTGAAAAGGAGAACCGAAAGCGCAGATGTGGGAGGTGAGGTTGTGATGTAGAAAGGCAGCGGAATGAAAACGCATGACTTATTTACCTCATCACGGGCAGCACAGCAGCCATTTCACTCACAGTATGGAGCATTACACGCACCGCTCCTGTGTGATCTAAACGCCAGTGGAGGTGAGTGGAAGAACTCTTCATGCTTCCAGTAAACAGTGAAGTCGGGAATATGGTTTAAAGTGACTGCGTTAAACTGATAGCAGGTGTATTTGCTGTGCTTTTGCTATTTGTGTTTGATAAACTCTCGAGCGTTGTATTGGCATATTTAACATCATAACACTCGAAATGTGTGCTATAAAGCTGCGTCTTTTCTTTCTTTCTTTTTAGGTTTTATGACGGGATTGTCACTAATTTGACCTGTAACAAGTTTTTTTTCCAGTTGTGTCTTTCATTACAGCGATACTGTATTTACACACTTTTGCCAGTCGGTACTTTTGACTTCATGAGAGGGGGCTGTTCTGGCTCAGGCTGCTCTTCCCCTCCAGAAATCCCCGTGTTTATGAAACAAACAACAGCCCGGACACACTGCCTTCTTACAGTTTAGCAGTAGATATTCGAGCTCAAACACAAAGCTTCTGTAGGGGAGATTAACTAATGCATGCTTTAAAAGTCGCTACTAGTCGCCAGATGACGTCAAAGGCTAATCTGCATATCAAGTTCCAGTTTATTGTTATATATGCAATGTTTACACAATGAAGTTCTTAACGTTTACATCTTCTGAATGCTGCAGACACACTTCAGTAAAAAGAGACAGTAAATAGTAGTATAAAATCACAGTAGTATTTACAGGACACACTCACATAACATATACACACATACATAAAATATACATAAAATATATGCAATATATAGTGTATTATTATTATTATTATTGGATGTGCAGTGTAATACAGTATTTATTGATTGTTTTTGAATAATTGCATATAGGCACTTTGACTAGAATGGACTTTTATCAGAATAGAAAATAAATAGATTATAACTTCATTATACATTACTAAGTTTGGCACTAGGCTCTTTAAAAAAAAAAGTTGTAAAAGGGATCTCTAAAAGGGAAGTAACCAGATCTCCTAACAAAGTCACTAAGTTGGCGCACCTGTTTCCTTCCCCTTTGAAAAAAAAACACCCTTATTTGTAAAACAAACAGGTGCAAACACACTGACTTCTAGTTTGGCATCAGCTACCCAGGGTCAGACATCTGCCTGACTTTTTTAGTTTTTGTGGTATGCTTGTTTTTGCAGCTTAAGCCTGCACACCTAACACATGCACCTGACTGAGTGACACACTTAACTTAACTTGACTGATTAAGGTTGCCCTTGTGAAACTCTGTTTCAGACTTCAGAGCATTCTGCATTCAAAAACATGGATTTCAAGAACCAAAACGTTGGCTTGGAACTACTCTTGGCGCACATGAATATTGGAGACATCATCGAGGCTGTAGAGAGGCTCTGCTCGGACAGAGAGGACGAAGAGGAATCAGGCGAGTCACTTGTGGAGGGTCTTTCAGGAGATAATATGGATGAAAACGAGCTCTCGGATGGCACAACTTCACCTGACTTGGTTTCCCGTGTGCAGAATGGCAAAGTGAGGTATGGCAATGTGGCAGACCTGCTGGCATTTGTCAACATGGTGTCCAACACACCTGCCTCCACACTTTCCAAGCTAGATGAGGAGCTTGGGGTGCTGCTGAACAAGGTGAGGAATGGGCTCTTCAATAGAACACTTTTATGTTCAGTTTATAGTCTATCATTGTGTTTAAAATGGCACTCTATTCCCTAACTCCTTACAAAAAAAGGTGGATTATGAGTGTTCTGCATCCCCTAGGCTTGTAGTTCAAAAAAGCGGGGTGCATGAAGCATGTCAATGGAATCTATGACTTTTTAAAAAGATGTTAGAGTAGTAGTGAATTTTTTTTAAATGCACATGATAGACTGTCAGAGTTGTTATAGGATCCCAGAGTTGTCAGAAGAATTCCTGACAGCAAAATGTTTAAGAAAGCAGCCAGCAATCCTTCCACTTCTTTCTTTGGAGTTTTGATGTCTTTCACTTCCAAAATCCCATAATGCAATAAGTCAGTGTCTGAGCATTGTAACCCATACAGACCCATGCACTACGCTGGTGGTAGAGATTAGTGAATAGACACAAGATCAGACACAGTGTATGTCTTAAAGTTGTCCAGGATCACTTCCTGTCTGTTCTTTACTCAAAAGAACACCTTAGCTTGTGAGTTTTTATAAATCATTTTGGTGCTTGGCACATACCGTTATAAACTAGGGCTGCCCTTTGCTTGTCTTTGTAGTCTTTATTTCAGAGTTTGAATTGATGAATGGTTGCAGTGTATGTTTCCGTAAGTTGTTTTGTTACAACCTCACTTCTTACCTCCCTTTCCTGTTGCACCCATACAGACAGACATGATTATTAAAGAGGGCCGCTACCGCATTGATTTGGATGTGCTCCTATTTCCGTGGAGGCTGACCTACAAGGCTCCAGGCTCAGGCCACATTCCCAAAGGCTCTTTCGGGAAAGTCCACTTGGCACAAGACATTGAGACACGCAAGCGTATGGCATGCAAACGGGTGAGTTCCTGCAGTGCCAGGAATTTGTGTGCTGACTGCCAAGGTTTTTCTGTTTCCCTCCCCTTCTGCATTAATGTCTTCCAGGCAAAGACACAATCTTTTTTCCTGTCAGCAACAAGACAACTTTTTCCCATCAGCTCATTACTATACATCCTGTTTGGCTGCAGCTTTAAATAGTTGTGATGGAGTGGCAAAAATCATGATGTGTCAGTTTGCCTCTTTTCACATTGATTCTGTTTCTAGGAGTCTATTAGTAGACACAAAGCTGTTACATGTGGAACTATAGGTAATTATAGATACATACTGTATAAGTGCAAAAACAGATCAAGAGAAGGAAAATAGCCAGTGTTTACTCACATACTTCTAGAGATCATGTGTGCCCTCATGCGACATTCACAAGGACCACAAGGCCATGAGGAACAGAAAGACAATCTGCTGAAACAGTAGGCATTGTTGCAATGAAAGAATATTTTCTTTAGAGGAAGAGAATGTGATCAGGAAGGACTTGATTTGCCTAAAAGCCTCTTTGGTGGTTGTTTTTTGTTGTTGTTATTGTTAAACCTACCAGTGCTGAAACTAGAAAACTGACAGGAACTTCTCCAACTCGAACAGACATCCTACAGATGGCATTCATGTCTGACCGATATACTATGCAAACATACTGTACATACAGGCAGATTACAAATATTTGTGGTAAAAAATGAAAATAGAAATCTTTATGAGGATCATAGATTGAATAAACAGCAGGAATGTACAGTTTAGTGTTTAAGCATTATGCTGATTTATCTGTTATAAGTCATTCAGACCTAGAAATCTTTCTCATCAATGTAACACCCAATTCAAGGCTTGAAGACTGAAACAGCTTCTCAGATCTCAGATAAACTTCCTGTTCTTCATGTGCACTTTGGGAGTCCCCTTATCTGAAGCCACAAGTGTTTGTCTATACTTTCCCATACTGTATTAACATACAGCAGCAAATATGACCATTTTGCATGCATCGTGTAAATTTCAAGCTTAAGCTTAGTAGCTTTTTGAACCCAAATATGTATGTAACCTATGTAGGTAAGAATATATAGATTCTTATTTATTTAAGATTTTGCCTATCCCCATAATCATATGCAGATCCCTTTGGAGCACTTCAAACCAGCAGATGTGGAGATCCAGGCTCGGTTCCGTCATGAGAACATCGCTGAACTATATGGTGCCCTGCTGTGGGAGCAGGGTGTGTATCTCTTCATGGAGGCTGGAGAAGGTGGCTCGATACTGGAGAAGCTGGAGAGCTGTGGTCCCATGAGAGAGTTTGAGATCATTTGGGTCACGCAGCAGGTTCTGCGTGGACTGGAGTATCTGCACTCGCACAATATCATACACCACGACATTAAACGTGAGTCTAATGCACTTACATTCCTGATTTGGATATTTGGATGATATTTATATTACATCTTAAAAGGAATTAGTATGTTGAGAAGTAAGCAGTCATACAGAGGATTTTAAAGAAAAATGGTCCATTTACTTGGGGTACTATTTGACCCTATAATGCCTAGTATGTATTTTCCCCAGTTAGGTGGTCCTTAATTGTATCAACAAACCGGCAGGTGAAATGGGAAGCTACTAATATGTATCAGAGGAGTTGCAGGAAATCAGAGCAACTATTGAAAACAGGAGTAAATTGGTGGAGAAAGGTCAGCGTGGCACATTTGTCAGCTACAGATTTGACAACATGTCTCTTTGGCTTTGACTGTCTTTTGTAAACCATTTCAGGTGCACAGATAAAAAGTTTGCAAGGCATGATTTAGGCGTAAAAGTCTTTGTTGTTGGTTGTTGGAAATGCACTGCACAGCTATGTTCTCTTCTCCAGACATGCAGAGTCCTTGAATAAGTGATATTGTGAATGGTGCATTGTACCGACATAGACAGTCAATTTCAGTTCTGTTCTGCTTCTGCACCAGCGGGTTCAGTGTGTCCTCCTTTCTGGCTCCCTCAGCTCCTTTATATTCTTCTGAACTGTAAATGAAAGATGTACTCACATTAGCTGATTGGCTTTAGTTACAGGCTAAAGTAACACAAAAACCTGTTATGGTTTAGAGTTCAGGCTCGCACTTTACAAGACTACTTTCTAAGCAATACTGCAGAGGTGAACACTTATATAAAGCAGTTACTGAAGCATCAGGAAACATACATATAATAACATTAAAAAACAATGCATAACTTTCTATGAGGTAGCTTTTACAGGTTTTAACTATTTGGGAAGTGTTTCCTGTCACAATTCTGATTAAGTATTTTTCTTGGAGCAATCTGCATGACTGTTTACATCACACTGAAAATTTTTGGGTAAAAAGAACTGTGTAATTCCCAGAAAATCTCATTAGTAAACATAATAACTATGTACTGCATTATATCACCAGCTAATGCTCAATAAAGAAGATAGTGTAGAATAGTGATTAGGGTTGCAATAGTAATTGTGAGTTTCTCTGTGCACAGATTAGATGTACTGTCCATTACTACTGTTCTTGTTATATGCAAGTTGTGCATTTATCCAAACAAAGCTCAAATGAATCACAGGTTGTTTTAAAGCAGGATATGCATAGCTATAAAACCTCTAAGCTTATTTCAGGCAAATCAGATTACACCCCTGTCTGGTAAAGGCCAGGTAGCAAATGAGCAGGAACTGGAATCTAGGCCAGTGTTAGGAGGAAGTGGTGCTATGTTTTCTTAGCTGTTTTTTTCTCCTCTGTATTTTACCTTTTGAAATATCTGGAACCACAGCCTAACTCCGTCATAGTAAAGTAAGAGAGCTAAGGCCAGCAGCATTCCCTTTCCCTTAAGTCAGCCTGAATGCCAGTGAAAACCAAGAACTAAAACTCATGACCTTTAGACACCTGGAAATTCCAGCTAGAGAGAGAGAAAGAGAGAGAGAGAATGAACAGGGCGTTGTAAAACAAGTGTTCTGTACTGCGGTGTATAGTTTTGGCCTTTTGCTGGATGATTTTGGCTTTGAGATTAAACTTGTTATTCAGTGCCAGAGAAATAATAGGACAGAGGAAATTACATCCCTGTGAAGTTCTTTCACTCCAGCAGTTACTGCGTATCTCACATTACAGTGAGCGACAGTGTCCAAGTCTCATGTCACCCATGTATCCTCTTTATCTTCATCTCTCTTCTTCACTCTTTCTCTCTGTCTTCCTCACTGTAGCCAGTAACATTGTGCTGATGTCTGCCAAAGCTGTGCTGGTGGATTTTGGTTTAACAGTGCAGATGACGGAGGATGTGTACATTCCTAGAGACCTCAGAGGGACTGAGGTAAGTGTGTAAGTGTGTGTTTGTGTGGGTGTACAACCATAATTCAACTTTCAAATAAAAAGGCACATGATTCATTTCAGGATTGCGATTGCAAATGAGATATATTACCCTGTTACAAGAAATAGGATTCAACAGTTTTAGAGAAGCTCCTACATACACTGAGCACATATTGGTTTTAGTCAGAGATAACATGTTGTTTTTGAAATACATGAATAAATAGATAACAGATTCTTTATTTATACTTGCCTTGTGAAGAAACTTCAATGTCTTTTAAATAATCTTTAATCAGCAAACCGAGGCCAAGACCCCTATTAGCTTCACATGTCTCGTTTACTCCTATGTATTAGTAGGAAACTCCCAGACACACACACACACACACACACACACATTTGGTCCTGCCTGGAAAGTCCACTGTACAGATGATTTGCACTTTGCTGACTGACAGACTCTGAAACCCTCCCAACTGTTCCACCTCTTGTTAAGTGCTTCATTACTTTCCTGTGATAGATTTAGTAGGTTTAACGCTGAGCGATGTGTTTACAATAGCGGAGGAGGCTCATGTGTTCATCATGCAATCATGGATCCTGTACTTCTTTTTGATTATCTGGAAAACACTAAGTTATATACACTTGTATAACCATCTGTTCAGCAGAAGGAAGTAACCATCTACAAAAATGTCCCGCAGCATGCCAGGAGATTTACTGTTTAACATGCAAAGTGTATGAAAAGCCGATATTTATATATTACTATATAAAGTGTATGGCCAGAAGAATTAAATCTCTGATCATAGTCTTTTTTTTTTTTTGTATTCATTCAGATGTACATGAGTCCAGAGTTGGTTTTGTGTCGAGGACACAATACAAAGACAGACATCTACAGCCTGGGCACCACCATTATTCACATGCAGACTGGTAGCCCACCTTGGGTGAGGAGATACCCGCGCTCTTCATACCCCTCGTACCTCTACATAGTGAGTATATCACATATGATGGGTTTTAAATAGGGGTCAAAATACAATAATAGAGGTTTGGTTTTTATACCACAGTGCTGTGGACTTCTCAGTTCTGATTGGTCAGAAGGTGTTGATTAATTTTCTTTAACAGCAGTGACTCAGTATCTGGCAGTTTATATTAATGAGCTGGTTCTTATACGTTATGATTTCTTTGGTAACAGCTAATTCACAGGGACTTTGTGGGACTTGTATGGGACTCCCTTTTGAGTTGGTTCCTTTTAGGTTTTCTTCCTCATGTTATCTCAAGGGTTATTTCCTTGCCACTGTTGCTCCTGGCCTATTCATTACACCTCTAAATCTACATCCGGATTTCTGTAAATGTGTTTTGTTACAATATCTGCTGTTAAAGGCACTGTACAAATAATTAAATAAATAGAATTTGTAATTGTTATATTTCTGCTTTACTGTATACAGAGTTTCCACAGTCTACAGTTTTTAAATCTTGAACACCAAAACTAGCTGAAATTAAGTAGAAAATCAGTAGATTCCCATGTCAAAGTAAATCAATAAACAGTTAATAACTACACACTCGAATAAAAGGGTGAATCTGACTGTACAGTATATGTATGTCAGGAGTATCGTTTCTGTGACTGTATGGAAGCAGTTTCCCAAATGTGGTCAGATATGCCTCCTTCATATTACAACCACATAACACAAACCGAAAACGCCCTGTTGGTGAAGGTTATGTCTTTTTATCTCCTACACTCTTCTTGCAGTGCTGCAAATCTGAATCAGTCTCCTTCAGTTTAGCGTTGTTCCTCTTTAGTTCACTCAGTATCCCTGGGTCATTTGTATTTCTGCATTGGAGCTAGTTCTCCTTTCCATGACCTAGCTGGTCCTTCTTTCACTCTGCATATGCTTTTACTGTAAAAGGTTTCTGCAGAAACTATTTGTAGCTAAAGTAGCATTGCCTTTTTAGTTCTGCTGTTTTAGTCATTGGGCAGTAGTTTGGAGGAACTCGTATACATGAAGTTTGACGTTCTCTGCTAAGTTTCCTTAATCAAAATGAGTTCTGTTTCAAACTGAATCATACACCCTGGTGGAAACATCACCAAAGAGCTGTAGCCAGGGGTTACATTGGGATTTAAGAGGTGCGGGATTCCTACTTCAAAGTATCATTCGATTTATCTGTTATTATATGGAGTTCTAAACAATCTAAACAAATTTTCAATACAAAATTGAAATCGAGACCTTGAAAAGTAGGGTAACATGATTCTGTGATGCTAAGATATTTAACCATAAAGCTTTGACCCTAAATAGAGTAGATGCAACATTTTTAACTTTTGATTTTTCTATGCTTTTATGTATAATTTGGTAGATAACTCATCTAACTCAAAACTCCAGAACCTTATAATTCCAAGGTCTTGAAATATAACCTCTGGGAGTAGAATAGGGGCCATATTTGGCTTATCTAGCGTCATGCTTTAGCAATAAAAAGAAATATTACCTGTTTCAATTTTTTTATCCTCTCTGTTTTACACTTTAACTTCATCATGGAGCCTAGCCCAGTATTCTGTCATTATACTATTGTAGTGACTGTAATTAGACAGATATCAATGCTGTTGGTTCTGTTTATGAATTTGTTATAAAGGCATTTGACTGATACTGATGTTTTGATGCAGGTTTGGTCACAGTCTTTCATGTGCTTGATGTGGGATGATATTGCTGTTGTTGTCCCATGATGTCAGAGTTGTTATCACACTTGGTCACACATTGGGTTTCAGTGAACTGATGTTACTGGTGTACCACATTGTTCCAGCCTTACAGTTTTCAGTTCCCTAATATTCCTCTTTCTGTGTGCAAATGTCAGTGATTTGCATTATAATAAGTTCTGCAGCTACAATCCTGTTTACTTTCATAAATAACTTGAATGTACTTATGTCTCTTTGTCTCTCTGTATAGATCCATAAGCAGGCTCCTCCTCTGGAGGACATATCAGAGGACTGTAGTCCGGCTATGCGAGGCCTTCTGGAGCGAGCACTGGAGAGAGTCCCATCACAGAGGAGCTCTGCCACAGAGCTCCTGCATGAGGAGGCCCTCCACCCTTCACGAGAAGACCAGCCTCGTTGCTGGAGTCTGGACTCCGCCCTTGGAGACAGCACACACCCACTTTTACGTCAACACAGTCAGATGACTGATAGCACACAAGGTAAACACGCACGCATGCACACACACACACACACACACACACACACACACACACACATTGGCACATCCTGTCAGTCTAGTTATTTGCATTCCTTCACCTTTTCTCTTCTTATTTTAGACTCCTCGTCACTGTACACTGAAGATTCTGGCCCGTTTAAAAGAAAAGGTTCCCTCTACATTGACCTCGGTGCTTTGGCTGGTTACTACAACTTTGTCCAGGGACCACCGACTGCAGAGTACGGCTAGATGAATCCTGAGGTCTTTTGGAGTGTACGCTTAGTTTGTGTTTGTTGGACTTGTGGGACGTGTAAAAGGTACCAAAGTCCTGAAGATACAGTACATATGGACTGTATATACATATGGAACCTTGTGTTTCATCATCATTGGCAATTCAATCACCTCAAGTACTGATTAAAAAGGTTGATTTGCTTGATGATGGGCTGGAAATTACATGTGCTCATTCAGTCCACAGATTGGTATGGAAACCGGAACAATATGACTAATAGCAGTAACAGTAGAGTTGTAACTTGCATGCTTACATATGATTACTGTTGTTAACGATAAAAAAGACAAAAGAGCAAATCATTGTCTCACTTTGAGGATTATGTACAGAACATCTTCAAGAAGTAAAAAAAAAACAGTGATTAGTAGTAGCTCATTGTTGCATACAGGAAAATGGTCCAAAAAGTGTATAAAGGACTATAAAGGTGAAACGTTTAGTAGTGCTGCATTATAGTAAAGCTACTCAGATGTGCATGAAAGTGGATTATTGGATTGATGAGACATTGATTAACAATAAGGTAAAAAAATTCTAATTTAATACTTACTGTCTCTGGAAAATGTGTTATCATTCATTTTAGCAGTGCTGGATTCAGGGTTTCCTTCTGTTTTATGCTCTGTAAGTTCAAGGCTGGGCCTTCTCAAGACTACACAAGAGTTAATGGTGTAATTACACATCAATGTATGTAAAACAATTTGTTAGGCTCTTCACAAAATCTTTTATAGAGTAAAAGACAGAAAAATATAGGGAAAATGATAGCTGAAAGCTTAAACAGGAATGCTTGTAGACGTTTTGTGATGTTTTATAGTTGAAGGACAGTTGAGTCATAATCCTCCAGGTTCAATTGGTCAACTATACACACACTTTCCATAGGATTTGCTGGATCAAATCCTTTGTTTGTGTACTGTACAGGTTTCCAGTCTTATTTGCAAAAGGGCCAGTGTGGCCGCTGGTTTTCATACCAGCTATGGAAATTTGGAGCTATGTCTGATCAGTGCATTTTGGTCTTCATACAGTTATTAGGTGTGGATCCTGTTTGAAACTCTGCAGCTATACCAACCCTTTGTGGATACGATTAGACACCCTTGGTTTACTGTATGTGCTGTATGTGTATTGCACTTCTGTTTTGTTAGGCACAATGTAATCATTATAATACAGTACAGGGCATTACAGAATTTAGCATTATATATTTTTTGAAGTTATTTGCTAGATGGGACACTGGATGTTTCCCCACATTTTGTGTTTTCAATACCGTTGTCATTTTCAGATGTTCCTGGAAAATGTTAAGTTGTTGTTCCTGTGGAATGTGTTTTTGTTGAGTACTTGCAGTGCAAGTAGTCACAATGGATTATGTGCTTTAGACAAGAATTACAACACAGCTGTAGTGTGGCACGGACAAAAAATTCTGTAGTAGTTTCGTAGCCTCGTTAATCATACACATAAATGTTCTATATATGCACTATACTGCCAATAAAATGTTTCTGATAGTGTACTTTTATTTTTTATTATTTACATTGGTGTGACAGTTTCTACACTATGAGTCTGGTATGAATGTGCACTGTGTTGAGATTCTGCAAAGTACATAGATTATGAATTTGTTAATATGTTTTATTGAGGTGAACATCATTTTTGTTTATATTTTCATAAGTGTTAATGAAGTCAATAAAGTTTAAAATTGAACATCTGCCTTTTTTTGGTACAGTTTAAGCTATCAAACATTCCTATTTCAGGTAAAAACAGTAAGTGCATTAGAACAGTTACAATATTAGAAAGTTCAATGGAAAATGTCAGTTCTGTAGAAACATTCAGTCATTCTGGAAAGCACACAGACCTGTACAGTTTACAAAACCACAAATGTTCTTATCAAGGACAATACTTTGCATGTTAGCTCTAGCAGAAAGGAATTAGTTGCAATACATTTATATGAAATGATACCCATGTATGAGAACGTTTCCCCGTTGTAAAGTGAGTCAGCCAAACCATGTGTGACCATTCTTCGACTGCTGTGAGTGTGCATTTCCCTTCAGCTCTAATCTTTTGCTAATATTTGCTTTATAGATGTACTGTATTTGCTGCATCGATACTTCAAGCTGACACGGTGTACCAATGAGTATGTTTGCTTTTCTAGTGTTGTCCTTTTACTTCCACACAAAAGCGTTGATAGTTCCAGTCCAAACATTCTGTCCCTCTTTCACGTCTCATGCTTCACCGGAGAGCAATAGAAACTACTAGAAAATATAAATGTTTAATATAAACATAAAAATACAAACATAAATATATAGTACACACACACACACACACACACTAAACTTCTATGGAAAATTAAAGGTCATTGGTGGTAAGATAATTTGTTTACCTTGGGCATTTTTATGTGCCAAAGGATGTACTTTCAACATCTTATATTTACATAAATATATTTACATAAATACTGAAAAACATATTTGTGTAGGCAAATTTATGAAGCAAAATTTCCTCAAAGTATCTGCTTCTGTGTGCAGGCTTATAATCTGGATTTTTTGAGCTGTTGGGTGAGCATTCATTCATTCATTCATTCATTCATTCATTCATTCATTCATTCATTCAATAACTGCTTTATCCAGGTCAGAGTTGTGGTGCCTATCCCAGAAACACTATGTACCAGGCAGGATAATGAGTATTCATCCACAGCATAATATTCTATATAGTTTTCTATACTGTGTAAAGCTAAAACATTCTAAAACTTTAGAGCAAACCTTGTGCTACAACAGTAATATATCTTTGTTCACTATATCTTTGTCATGCACAGCATACTGTATGACCACTTGCTTTATATACAGTTATAGCCTGCTCTTCTTCTCCATACCCTTTTTTTGCTTATTGATACTCAACCAATCAATACAGTTGAAAGTGAAATAAAGTGACACTGAACAGACCAGAGCCATCAAACCAACAATTATCCATCTGAAATGATACAGTATCTAATAGAAATTATGAATTATGAATATTTGCTAATATTTGGTATCACTAATTATTCATTCTTACGTTTTAATCTTACACAAGATTGGCCTTTGTCTTACAACTATGCTGATGTAAATAGAACTGGAGAGATCCAGCATGAGAGAACGTGGCATTATGGGAGAGAAATGGAAACAGAAAGAGAGAAGAAAGGGAGGGAGGGAGGGAGGGAGGGAGGGAGAGAGAGTAAGAGAGAGAGATACATAAATTCAGTAGAAAAGAACGTAAAAGGAAGTGGGTTTCCCTATCAGTCTTCCGTTGGCGTCATGGTAATTGTGAAAGTGTGAGTGAGTGTGAGAAGGTAGTCCCTGATCTCATGACTACTTTAAGATTAATTACGTAGAGGAGCACAGCTCACATTTACCGTCTCTAACATATGGCAGAATAACGCTTCAGATAAATAAACCAGATGTTCAATCTATGAATCTAAAACAGAAAAACATAAATCTTAAAACAAACTTTCTGGCTTAATGAACTCACTAGTAATAGTTCCACATTTTGTATTCTCACTTCATACCACTCTCCCCAACCTGATATTTTGACACCTAGCACCTTGACATGTATCAAGCACATGGTGTTTTCCCTTTTTTTTTTTTCTTATTTCTATCATAATGTAGCTTATAGTTAGCTTATGAGATGAAACAAGTGAGTTACAGTGGGGTTGTTGCAAGAGTTTAGTATCAAACCTCTCTGCATCTGTATGGCTGTATAACTGTATAACCTTTATTCATGCTCTAAATAATTTTTAAAAAAAAGGCTATTAAGGTATATTTATTCTAAAGCCTGAAACAATGTTTAAGGCCTTTTAAAAAAGGAAAAACAACAGAGAATTAAACAAAAATCACATAAAAGTGCTCAAAGTTTTTTCCTTCTCAGTTAGACATTCTCCTGTCATTAAAAAGTAAAAGTACATGAAACTTATACATCAGTTTACTGGAGAAAAGCATTCTAAATAGATATTGTACCTGCTTATTAATTTATTAATTCAAATATATTAATTTACACATCCAGCAGACGGCAGTACAATATATTTTAACCAAAAGCAATGGTTCTCTATCTTTCATTGTCTCAGTTCTCATTTGTATTACAATGATCATTAGGTAGTTTAGTTATTAGCTAACAAGTCAGGACAGGAAAGGTAATAGAATGTGCAGCTCTTCAGATTGCCATGACTGCAACTCAAAAATGCTTTAATTAGAGACAGAAAAAAAGAGAAAAATAATCAGTCATTAAACTCTTTGAAGTGAATATCCATGCAGCCAGCAGAGGGCAGTAAAGGACAGGTTTTACCCAATCACTCTCGATACAGTCCAATATACAAATACATACAGGACATGTCAAAAGTTTGGACACACCTTCTAATTCAATAGTTCTCTTTATGTTTATTAATTAAAAGACACTTCATGTCTTAAAGTAATGATGGACTGTCGTTTCTC
>JAOTRR010000059.1:12768337-12779192 GCA_028570945.1 Gogo arcuatus
CTGGACCATTTACAATCAAAGACTGCAGACATTAAGAGACAGACCACAGAAAATGCTGAACATTTAATATTGAGGCTTGATCATGTTTACTTTAAACCAGTTTCTTGGACATCATCAATATGAGGGTAAAATGTGCGTACATGTGAAGGAGGTTGATAATTTGGCTGTCTACATTAGAGTTGTGGGTGTACAGACCCAGAAAGCATGAAAGCACAGAGTAAACAAAGTGACTTCCAGGTTCTTTTGTCTGCTATTTTTTTTTTTTTTTTTTTAAATGTGAAAAGCCTTGGTTTCAAATTTCAGACAAACCCTAAATTCATGTTACTACCGCTCATTTCAGCACAACGATATTTGCTCCGCTATGCTAGCCAACGCATTTTAATCGAGTATTAAGCACCCGCATGACTTTGTGCAAAATAAGACTGTTTCCTGTATGGTTATTTGAACAGAGTTTTTTTTAAAAAAAGTATCGTATTTTAGAGATGAAACTGAAGGGTGGGTTTAAACTCCATCAAGAATTAAAAGAGCATTTGCTTTGCAAATGTTGTTGTCATGACAAAACACAATTTGATAGCAAACTCTTCTGTTCTCCTCACTGGAATTTTGTAATTTGCGCAAAATCTGTCAATTCAGTTTCGGTTCATGTCAGTCATCTGACCAATCAATGTGCAAGACAGAGACAGCTAGCATTAAGGTTAACAGAAGGTTAGCAAAAATAAAGTGACATTTCGGAGACTGTATGCTTTGTTATAACAAAACATTTGCGATTAAACCACATGGTTCATGTCCATTTCATTCAGTGAGAGCTGCGAAACGAAAAGTTCTCTACATTACTGTCAGTTCTTAATTACGTCACTGGCTCACAGGGGTTTCTTTAAAAAAAAACTTCCTGAGAATGAATATAGGACTAATACAGTAATAAATTATGCTGAGGGTTTAATTAGCATTACGACAGATTCATAATACATGTTAGTAGTAATTTAAGGTCTGAAAATCAAAGGGCTCCGAGTTGATATTTTATATAAATATGCAATATCCATGCACGGCTTGGTACTATTTGGACAGTGGAAGTTTCTAGACGTGTGACACAAGCAGACATTTGAAAGGAGTGAGAGAGATTTGCATGGGATAAGAGGCAGGAGTGTGTACGTTTCATCATCACACCGAAAGAGTTTCATGTGTGATGTGTACATCTCATGTTGGGACCGATTGGTAGTCAGGTTATTGGCACACAACAGGCATATGAGCTATACCCACACATACCTAAAGTGCCCTGAAATCCTTCTAAAATGTTGTCTGTATTTATATCCTTCAGCATTTTAAACCTTATAACTGGTCTGCATTGAAGACCAAACAAAAGACTGTCTTGAAGCTTTTCCATTTTTAAATATGAAAACTTTTTTCACAAGATATTACTGAGTCTAAACCAAGATGTCAATGCAATTATTCTACAGGATATTTTCTGGTAGGTAAACTTTCCACACACGACTACGCTATCTAAAGAAATGTTGGACAACTTGAGCTACTCCAATAACAATTACATTATGCCAGCTCACTATGAAAAAGCAACATTTCCAAAAACAATCATTTAAAACCCAGGCTCTTCCAGTTTAAGGTATTAAAAAAATAAAATAAGGTCCCGTTTCTGAAACACTTTCTGACCATCTCTTTCGCTATGCTATTGGAAACGGTGTCAAAAGGTGTTTCTTTCCTCTAGCGAAACTCAACTCATAACTGCACTTCAGATGCAGCTGCAAACACCTAGTAACGTTTGTACAGACTATACTTTATCCCACTGTTAAATCTGCACTCCTGATGATACGAGTGCATTGACATTTCTGTTACACATTTACTTCAATCACTACTGCTGTTATGGGTTTCCGTCCAATTGTTCTAATCCTAGATTTACATGCTAGATTTCACTCACTATCTCCGTATTAACGCAAATTTCTTGTCCTGCATCTTATGACAGGATAAGACTACACGATATTTCTGTCTTTCGTGATGGTCACCATGTCAGATGAGAATCATAGTGCCATAAATTCTTGCCATGTCTTAGTTGGGAGACTGACAATAATCGTTCCTGCCCTTGTGTGTCAAGAAATTGTCAATCATGGCTCTCAAGGAACACGGTGTAGGAGTTGTCAAACTAGGCGAGAAAATACAGAAAACATCGACATGCTAGACTTTTCATCTGGATGTCGTGGGGTGTCCCAGACCAGACATCACCGTTCTTTGATTATGTCACACAACATTGTCTTGTTTTTCGTTCCCGATGTTCATATTCAGACCTGATGCTGGAAATTTGTTGGCCACCACAAAATCGGGCTGAATTCATGTAGTCTGATCCCAGCATTATTGTATTACTGAGCTGTACTGAAACTCAATTCCCACCACTGGTACACTGTTGTGCAGCAGTAAAAGTATCTTCGATCCCTAACTATGAAATAAGCCCTGGCCAGTTATTTACAGACAGACTGGTCCGTTTAGTCAGCACAGGATAAGGTGTGTATGATCATACCTCCATCCCTTTCTCTGGCCCGGTGGAGATGTGTGGATTTAGCTCTGCTGTGTGCACTGCTCTCTGTGTGCTTGTTGTCAGGACTGTCTGACCTGCGCAGCATCTTACACGGCGGAGTGCCATCGCTGCTCTCCCGCATCTTCTCATGTCTGTGATCACCACCCGGGTGACTCTTCGATGAGTATTTAAAGGTCTGCAAAGGGAAAAGACAAATACATTCCTGCCTTCAGCATGCACTCATGCACACTGTGCAGACATACAGCTTTATCAAATACCTGATCAACTTCCATGGGGCTTTACATTCATGCACATTCTGGCAGCTCGTAACAGAAGGTTGAGTCATGAGCCGAGTAGTATATCAGGATGACATTTAACACAAGCAAAATATAAGAAAATATTATAGCTGTATCTGACACACCCCAGGTCATACTTCTAACAGCTGCTGAACTCATTAATGATGTGTGAATTTCATTGTAGATCTTACAGCATATTTCTGACATTTCGTTACTATCGATGAACAGCGGTCAGGTTGTTGTTTATAACCGAGTCCCTACCAAAATATTTGCAAGGAAACGTGTCATTGCTAACGAATAATTCACGCTGAGTGACATTAGTTTTAACACAAGGCTTTTTTTTTTTTAACTATACCGTCAGCGTGAAAAATTGACACATTCAGGCCTCATCTTAGCCAGCTAACTTCATATAGCTTGCCGCTAGCATTAGCTTATGAAAGTCGTTAACGTTAGACCGCTAAGCTAGCGTTAGCGCTAATGGTAAATTCGACGGCAGGTTCGCTCACAGGATAACTAAGAAGAATAAATATCGCGGTGTATATGTGGTGTGTTTATTTTCCACAGAAATCAAGGGCCATTTGAGACATTCGGCGTCTGTTTTGCGCACAGAGGCCTGTAATGCTCCAGAAGCCTGCGCCAGAGTGGCCCTTTTAATCTGATTTATTTGAGCTTAGCTTAGCGCTACCTGATAGGGCTGAGAGTCCCTTCGGTCGTTGCACCTACAAATAGAGAGAAAACAGGTTAGAGACACGAAAAGTCATGCATATGTGTAGTTCAACATCTGAACAAACTGCAACAGCCGCATAAGCTTCATTGGCTAAGTTTCTACTTATTTTGGTTTCACTAAAAATGGCGGACTGTCAAAGAGGAGAAGGAAAAGGAGGAAAAAAAAAATCGTAGTGCAAAAATATAGGTCTTTACCCATCGCCGAGTCTCGGTTGTTTCCTTGTATACATTACCATCAATGCCGTGTTAGTGTGTGCGTGAAGTAGATGTGAAAGATGGGTTGCTTATATGGGTTTTTCTTTTATTTTGTTTTGTTTTAGGCTAGCGAAAACCCGATCTCATCTATTATTTCAAGAGTTCTGGCTATGCGAGTCGCTCACGGCCTCTGCTAATCGGAAGAGCGCCCTCGGTCCATGTCCCTCTCCCACACCAAACTCTTAGCCTCGACATTGCACCGCCCCTTTTTCGCTTACATCCGGACGATTCGCCCCACACATGGCCCCGCCCCATTTCACCTTCATCCGGGACCTTCGTCGCCACATCGGCTAAACTCGGCTGAAGTCGTCCGTTTTCGTCGAGTTGCCAAAAGGAAAGGCGATTGCGCCTCTGCGTGGTTTTAAAGGGCTGGGTTGCATTACGCAAATGTTTACTTAGCATTACTTAGGCAAATTTTACTTTTTTAACTTACTTTGCTTCACTTTTTAATTTAATACATAATAGTAGTCGACATACTGATAATACTGTTATAGCTTTATTCACTTTGCATCTTTTGTATGCAGTCCTGTGCAAAAATAGGCACCCTGTGTGTTTTTGTTTTTGGTCCAACCTGTGTTATACATTTTTATTTTATGATTTCTACAATGAAGGCTGCTAGGTTTTGTTGCAAAAATAAGAAGCAAGTGCAACAGTCAAAGTCTCCAGGAGAGTTGTGGCTGGTTCTGCAAGATGCTCAGTAAAACATACAGCTCATTTCTTTATAAAACTGTACACACTGTACCAGACTACTTTTTTTTTTTTTAAGCAAAAGGATCACCAGACCAGATATTGACAGTTTCATTTATTGCTCTTTATAGATTTTTTTTTTTTCAACGTAGAAACATTTCATTTCATTATTTTTGAAGGCATCTTTGCATGTACCTAACACTTTTGCACATACACCCATCACCACATGGAGCTAAAGCCTTACGGAAATCAGTGTTTGGCTTGAACAAGATAGGGGTAGTTTTAGACTAGCCCAAGTGTAAATGTGTGTGCATTGTGATCCTTATCAGGATAAAGTGATTATAATGAATATGAATGAAGGACCTGAACTCCTACGTTACTCAGGCAGAAATATACAGTAAAATAGTTGTTTTAACTATATCTTTACAAGGTTATGTATGCATGTTTGTACTATGCTCACAAGCAGATGCAAATATATCTATCTAGTTGCTCTGGATTATTCTTATTGTTGCAAGAACACAAAAATACCATCAAAAGAAAAATAATCAATCATTGTTTTATTTCAAATATTACATTTCATGCATGCTGTACCCTGTCTTCCCATCTGACAGCAACTCGCATGTACCACAAAAAAAAAAAAAAAAAAGACCCAAGCAAAGATCTATTAGTGATGGTTCTTTAATTGAAGTACTAAATAAATACTTGAAAAAGCTTACACAAGAACAAAATTACAGTAACAGAATATACAACAAAGCCACATCAGTCATTTGTGCACTAAGCATATCATCAGAGAAGGCATCCAATTCGTCATAGACTTGAAGAGAAGTCTCAGATAACCTCCACAGAATCATTCTCGGACTGTGTTGCCTTTCGTCATTCCAAATGAGGCAGGGAAACGATTAAGGCTCATTCATATGACCAGTATTTCAGTCCAATACTAAATAAAACCCTTTATCTTAACATCATGTGGAAAAGGGGAACTGGGTAAACTGTGGACCTAGCTACAAAGCAAGCATACATATTGCACTCTATTTATCTACCAATGCTGGCACACTTTGCTGATTACAAATGCGGAGCATTTTGGAATCCAGAGACATTATAGAAACACATACACCTTGCAACTGTATCTAAGGAAAGAAGGAAGGAATGTTGGTATAATCCATTTGAAAGTAAACACAACACAAGATTTCACTTATTTGCCTGTCGTTATACAGATTAGCACAGAAGCAGCATTCAATTTTAGAAAATACAGTAACCTTAGTAAAGATTATCTTGAATGAAAAGTTGTGTTCCCCATCAGTGTCAGGTAGGCCTTTGCTGCTTTTCAAGAAGCCTCTCTTTTCAGTAAAGATGTGTATACAATACTAACTCACATTCAAAATGTAAAAATCATATTCTTCCATAAATCCTTTTTTTGTATAACCATGGCTCTGACTCTGATGTGAAAAACATTTTTCCACCCCTTGTATGCTCAGCAACGACAACTGTTTCACCAAGACATTAACACCAGGATTAAGATGACAACAGGCAAAAAACATGAAAAAGGTGTTAATACTGGTAACTGGAACATTAATAACTTGGTTTGGAATCATCCTGTAAATTTGAATGTGTACACGTCTGCATTATTAAGTTTATGAAGAGCATATGGTTAAAGGGTAATTATGAACTGGTGTGAGCTGATCAGTAAGTTTATATGAAGCCCCTGTACCCCTTTAGCAGACCATTAAAAAGTTGAGCACTGATATCTAGGCACTACTGAAATGTCACGATATTTCAGGAGCCATTTTAAGATAATGTGACACTTAAAATTATTTTCTCAATACAATAACACAAAAATAAAGAAACTCTTGATCAACATGACTATTTATATATTTAAAAAAAAAAACCACTATGTATTGGAGCCCAAATGCTTTCTCTCATGCAGGATAAGATTTGATTAGGGCAGACTGCCTTGTGGTTGGTCAATGAAGGAGGGGGGGGGGGTGTTAGAGGAAGGAAGGAAGGAAAGAAAAAGGGGATCGAGTTTAACCCTCTCTGATGCTAACACGCGGCTCTGCCAGTGAGCTGTGCATGATGCTCGTGATGGACTCCACTCCCACTCCCTGCAGGAAGGTACGATGGTCACCATCGATCACATGAACTGAAACCTTTCCATCACACACCTGCACGCAAACCATATTAAAATTCGAAATACACATCGCATATTACATAGAAACAATGCTTATTATGACTCAAATTATTATATACAAGGGCTTAGCATTAACTTACCTCATGCAGCTTGTAGTCAGCTCCTAGTCTGTCTCCGTAGTCACTGCTGGCTTTGGCCCTCAGCAGGGTGATGTTGCCGTGGTATTTGGTAGATGGGATGTAGCAGTCAGCGGCCTTCAGTTTGTAGTAGAATGAGGAGGCAGCAAAATGGAGGGAGTCATGGTTAAGGCCCTTATGCCTGGATGTGATCAGATCCACTGCATAGTTCACTCGAGCCTCCAGATCTTTCAAAGGTAGCAATGTCTCTAAGAGCTACAAATGTGGAAGAGGAATACATAGAGCTTAAACACGGGGTAGTGTAAACTGTTAGAGCAAAATTGGTCTGTGCAAAAAAAGCCTACAATATTGAAGTGAGCCCACTAACAAACCATAGTTTTTGTTGAGTTTTGACAGATTTCAGAGTTTCCTGTGGGTTTTGATAAATCTGGCATTAGTGTGATCCAAATAAGTAATAATTTTGGTCAGAGTAATGCCAGTCTTTAATTGCTTAAGTAGAGACATAGCAATGTGGAGCACTATAATAAACACAATATGATATTTTTGTCTACATCATGCAGCCCTAATGTACTAGCTCGTATTCCTGGATCAAGGAATTTAATTCAAGCTGTAATGAATGACTTTTTAACCAAGTTCTAGCAGAAGGCCTTGGCTTTATGGGGGGAAAAAGAAAAAAAAAAAAAAGGGGGGGGTCTTTCATCTAATTGTGAAAGTGTTATTCAGTTTTACAGTTGCTTTCTGAAACACAATTCAGCCTAAACAGAAGAGAAGCAGATCTTGGATGAAGCCATATTTATTGTTTTGCACATAAAAACCAGAGATGAAAGGAGGAAAAGCCTGAAGGAAAACCTCATTGCAGTTTACCTTGTTGTACTCAATGCTAGTGAACTGCTGGATGAAAGCACACAGTGCCTCAGTCTCGGCCTCAGACTCCTTGCCGGGGGTCAGCTTGGCCCTGTAGCTCTATTGGTGAAAAAGAAACAGCAAATAGACAATGCATCATGTGTGTTTGAAGAACATCATCCACAGAAGAGTTGCTCCCACCTGTGTATGCGCTGCCACATAAGAATGGGAGCCGTCAAAAAGGAAGAGGTATTCCACAGGGCACTGCGCTTCCTGAAGCTGAGAGCACATCTCAAAAGCCACACAGGCACCAAAGGAGTAGCCAGCAATGCGGTACGGCCCCTCCGGCTGCGTCTGCCTCACACACTGCATGTAATATGTAGCCAAGTTCTGAATACTGTCCAACGGTGCAGCTACAAGCGCACACACACACACGAAGTTAAATTACAATAGCAGAAAACTATTGTACAACAGCACTGGCACTTAAGTACAGATTATCTGATTAATGATATCAAAATGGCCAGCTTTAATTTATTACATTCGAATCTGGTTATAGTTCATTTCAAATCCACCCCTTAAGAGAATCAGATTTAAAAAAAAAAAAAAAAAAAAATTTTAAGGGTTGTCGGAGTTCCTGAGAGCAATCTACAAAATACAGCACATGAATTGAAGCACTATTGGAACTCAAATGAGGCGCCAGTTGAATTTTACATTTGGTGGAAGAATTGGTATTTAACCTGTGGTTGGAGGGCATTCACATGTACATAAGAATTTAAAAGAGCTGTTATTTGTTCTTCACTGAGGAGTGTCCCAAGATCCCTCTAGAAGCGTTTACCACCTTGTAAGACAATACAGGAAGAAACTGTGCTCTTTATCTTTCTAAGGGACATCACAAAATGTTAATCGTGGGGTGCCAATAAATTTTGCAACCAGTGTTCTGACAAATGTGTTTAACTAAAGAAAATTTTATTTTTAGTTATAGTCTCTCTATACAAGCAACTATGTATACACGCATTAAATGTTTTGCATGCTTTGCTCATTTTAAGAATGGTGTCAATAATTTGAGTTGACCAAGTTCTGAGGAACAGCTATGAGCTCAGTGACCGTCTCACTCTACAGTGGTGTCAATACCTTTGGTGCACTGCAGGCCATAGCATGGCACACTGAGATTGGCAGTGAGAGTGCGGAAAGAATCAGTCGAGCCCTCGATAGGGTGAATGAGGAACAGCGGCTTTTCTGAACTCTTCACATCATTCAAAAGTGTCACTGTGGGACCATCCGGATTTACGAGCATCCTGCTGAGATCAGAATCCAGCAAAGCCTCAGCTCCAGGATGCTTCCCCTCAGATGGCTTATTTGCTGAAAATAAATTTGAAAGAAATCATGATATTTTTGTCTCTCTTTTCCAGTATCTCTTTCTCAGAAATGATAAAGGACACTTTGACATGCAGTGTGTACATGCTTACCCTCAGAGCCTCCTGATTTGCTGGAAATCTCACGCAGTTTGTTGATTGTGAGCTGTCGGATGTCTCTCATCGCCATGACAATGTCGTAGTCTCTCTCTAGTGTCTGCCTCACCTCCACACCCATCAGTGAGTCCAGACCCAGATCAGCCAATGAGACGTCAGGATTCAAGTTGCTTACATCACGCACACCTATGGCAAGCACAAGTTGTAAATTTTTTTTTTTTTTTTAATATAAAGGCATACAGTAAAAATTATCCATATAACCCCCCCCACACACACACACCTGGAAGTCAAGTTTAAATCTCATGACTAATTTTAAATCCAGAGGGCTACTGCTAGGCTCTTGATCATGTAACCACTGTACACTTTGCTTTAACTGAATTCTGCCCCTTGTATGAAAACATCTGCTAAATGATTAAATGTGAAATTCTGTTTCTGGTAAAACTGCAAAATTACTTAACACAAGGAAGTTATTAAAATGATAAAAACCGAATTTACCTAGAATGTGAGCCACTGTCTCCACCAGGTCCCTCTGCCCACTGCCTTCCCCCTTTGCCACCTGCACCCTTTCTGCCAGCACAAAGCTGGACATGACGGCACGCTGCTGGGACAGGAAACGGTCCAGCACCTCCAGGCAGGAGGCCATACGCTGGGGCAATGTGCCACCAATCACAGCATCGTTCCCACCCATGGTCTCCAAGACTACACCCACATCACCAATAGCACCCCACTGGACGGCCAGACCTGGCAGATTGTTGTGCCGACGCTGCTCACACACTCGTTCCATGGTGGAGTTGGCGAAGCCGTAGTTGCTCTGACCAGCATTGCCACGGCCACAGCTGACTGAGGAGAAAACCACAAAGTGCTGCAGCTTGGGACACTTCTGCCTCGTCACTCTGTGAATGAAATCCAAAATCAATCATTATTAATTGAAACTGATGACAAAGTTTTAGTACTGAAATCTAAAAGTAATAATAAATCATGAGCTACTACAAGCCTACCTGTCTAAATGGAGGGTTCCATCATATTTAGGCTTGTTGACCTCAATAAACTGCTCTGGCATCAGATTCTCAAGCATGCCATCTTGCAAAACCTATAGGCGCAGGATAAGAGTATAAATTGTAAGCTGAACATCTTGTTCCTTATGAGAAAAAAAATAAATAAATTAAAATTCCTTGTAAAACAAAATGGGGAAAAAATAAATACAGAAGATTACCATTGCAAGGTGGAAGATGCCTCCAACAGGGCCTAACTGGCAGGCTTCGGTGATGAGATGCTCCGTTCCTTCCAGGGTGCTAACATCGCTTGTGGATACATGCACCTGGATGCCCACAGACTGCCACTCTCGCACACGCTTGGCCTGGTAACCTGTCAAAAAGGTATCAATATTTTACAGCGTGTCCACACAAAAGCCAAATTTATACCACCATGACATTTTTAACCTCTGCTCAACTCAAGTGCGTTACCAGTGCGAATTCCGGAGCGAGATGTGAGCACCAGTTTGCGAGCTCCTCTCTCAGTGAGCCAGTGAGCCAGCTCCAGTCCAAAGCCTCCCAGACCTCCTGTGATGATGTACGAGTGTGAAGCAGGACAGAAAGTCCGGCATACAGCAGGGAGTGCGAGAGGAGCAGCTGTACCCACACCGCTATCTTCTTCCACACGCACCTGAGGAAGAAACATACAAAACTTGTGTCTTTGAAACTGAGAAATGTGAAAGAACAGTAAACAAAATGTGACAAAAATGATGCATAATGTAGGATTATAAGAAGCTGGACCTCAACCCAGTCCAACACAGACAG
>JAOTRR010000059.1:12812617-12831499 GCA_028570945.1 Gogo arcuatus
TACTGTGCAAAAAGGAAGCCTTATGTTAACTGTGTCCAGAAGCGCCATCAACTTCACTGGGCTCGGAGGCATCTGGGACGGACCATCGCTCAGTGGAAATGTGTATTTTTGTCAGAGAGATTATTCACAAATCATTGTTTTCAGTTTTAATTTCAATTACAGCATACCGTCTCAACTTTTTCTGATTTGGGGTTGTACTTAGGTTAAAAAAATCAGGACAGAATTGCAGCTGTCAGCCTTGAGTTCAGGTCTCATTTGCATCAGAGCCTTAATTGGTAAAATAAAGGTTAGATATATATATTTAAGTAGACTAAGTCAGCTGGGGATTGGCTCTAGGTAGTGACCTGCACTTCGTCAACCTTATATTTTTATAATATGCAATGTCAGTTAAGTAGAAAATGCCAAAATATGCGATCCCACAGGGCATTTTATGCATTTAATCATTTCTGTCAAAGGAAAACTAATCTAAACATCTCCATGTCTGAGATGTAGGGGACCCCCTTGACGTATTATTACTGTACTACACTAACATATACGTATTTGGAAAGGCGTATGCTTAAAAACAATGCCATTATCAAAATTATAATAATCATTTCCCTATACCCTGTTTGCTGTATGTACAGTATAACATCAATATGCAGTTACTTAGCAACAGGTTTAAAGTCAATATAAACTCTCTATGATCAGGTTTCTATATGACACCTGATCAGTGTGATTATTAGAAAGCACCTACCTCTCTGAACCCTCTTTACATTTTTGCAGCTCTGCTCTGATTTTGGCCTCTCTGTCCCCTGCA
Organism: Gogo arcuatus; assembly: GCA_028570945.1. NCBI lineage: Eukaryota > Metazoa > Chordata > Actinopteri > Siluriformes > Anchariidae > Gogo > Gogo arcuatus. The sequence goes on from JAOTRR010000059.1 coordinate 12,813,414, forward strand.
GACAGCAGCTCTGTGTCCTTGGCAACCATTTCTTTAGAGACCTGCGTGATGTAAGCATCCCAGCTGGCCTGTGTCTTCTCCAGCTGTGCACGGAGCCTTTCAGTCAACAAGACAGCTATTATTATGATAAATGTGACAGATTAATAATTTCCCCCTCATGTTACTGCTGCAAGTGTAACTCCCATTGGTTAAAAGGATCTAACTGGAAGAAAGAAATAATGGACAAGTGTTAATAATTAATAGTTATGTGGCCATAGCTGTGTCTTAATAACCCATTATACACCTAACCAAATAGCAGTTTTAGCTTCTTACAGGTTTAATTACAAGTCATGTTTGAGAAGCCACTATCAGAGATAAACAAAGGCTTTCTATGCTCACAGAAAAGAGCATTTGACTTAGCATTGTGCAGGATATTTCACACAATAAACATAATTCTGTTAAACTGCCAGTTTGAAACTTTTTCCTGGAGAAAACCAAAAACTTATTAGTCCTAAACATATCTTGTTACAGTGGATATATGACCTCACTGATGGTGATGCAAAGCTGGATGATTTGTAAAAAAACAATGTGCTTTGTATCACTATTGGGCCAGTTTATTTTTTGTGGTCTCATATAAGCAGAAATAATCGACATGTAGTTTGTGTGCGTGTTTTACTCTTGGATCTGCTGCTCTCTCTGCATCATCTCATCTGCATGTCTTTTCTCTCTCCTCTGCTGCTCCAGGACCAGGCTGTCTAGCTGCATCTGGAGCTGTGTGGCTTTCTTTTTCTCCTCGTGCAGGTCAGATATGTGCGCCTCCCTCATGGCTTCCAGAGCAGTGTCTCTCTCCCGGACCCTGCACTCCAACTCTGCATGCCTGGTGTGAGCGGCCACGCCACAGCAAAATAGCACTCATTACTTCACAGCAGCCGAACAATCCTGGTCTAAAGTGCACAAGTTATTTATAGTACATATATCACAGTAAAGTTCATAACCTGTGCATGATTTTTTGGGGGGACGTGGGGGACAAACGTACGTATTGTACATTCTGTGCATGTTTTACTATAATGTTTTTAATTAGAAATGAAATCAATTTCCAAGTTATTCAGCACTAAATTATGCACTGGAGAAATTATTAATGTGATGATATGGATTACTTCCTGTTGTTGAATTCTTCTACTTTTTTATGTTTAGCCTTCATTTGGGTCACTTTTTCCTCAAGCTCATTTATCCTAGAAAATGACAAAGAATCTCAGTGAGTAACTACTTAATTAAAGGAGAAATTATACAGATATGCTGCATGACATAGAAACCTTGAGTCTTTGACTGCAGACGTGTTCTTGAGGTCCCAGTCTCTGTGCAGGATCTCTTTCTGTGCTTGCTGACAGAGTTTCTCAGACAGCTGAAGTGCCTCGACAGCCTCACTGCGGGCTTTGGCATGGACATTCAACTCTTTGTTCAGAAGCTGCACCTGTTAAATAAACCATCACTTCCAATAATATAATTTAATAAACTCATGGAAGATGTTTTGGCTTGTGGTTCTTGTTTCATTAGATTTCACCTTGAGCTCATGAGACAGCACAACGTTACGCATCTCATCCAGTCTCATGTTGAACTCGTGTTCCCGTTTTCGCATCTCGCTGTCGAAATCCGCCAACATTTCCTGTCATCAATTACAAAAGGACACGAGCCATCATGCACTTGCACAGCTTACTACAGCTTCACTCAGGGCTGTGCACTGGAAGAATATCTGCTTCTAACAAATAGGAAAACGCTACTCACACACACACGTCAGAGGCGATTACAAAATATCCTATATAATGTATGTGGAATTCATTTAGATCTGGTATGTTAAATTTCCCTATTTATATGTCTAACACAGTCAACTGAAGACTGTAGAAGCTTACATAAAGAGGGTTTCAAAATGATTTGTAAGTAAATAATACAATCCAAGTCTATGCTGAGTGCTATTAAATGCATGATACACTACCAACAATAATCAAGGGCAGGTGTTTTTTTTTTTTAAAGTGTTAGTATGCCAGTATCTAAATGAACTACTGTGGCAACAAATTCTACAGACATATTTAAAACGCAGTTGCTGAGCTAAGCTCAGCTGATCCCAGCTCAACAGGCAAATGTCAAAGGTAACTGCATTGAAATTAATAACACAACACCTATTCTCGGTATTAACAACACATGATATGGCATTTTGCTCAACAAAACCGTCCAACGTCTACTCGTTCATCAGCTACTCGTTTTACAGTGTGACGTAAAAATTCTCTAGGGATAAAACTCACTGAGACCAAGAAACAGTGCCAGGCGAGGTACCAGCCGATCAGACATGTTAGTTTAAATACCACGCAATGGCAAGCAGATTCATGGGGGGTTAAAATATAAAAACTAAATAAGACATCCATAGACTTTATTATTGATTTTCTTAAATCAATAGCTTTGTTTAATGACATATTGACAAGTGAGTAAGTCTACAAAAATATCACCATCTAGGCTAAATACTTTGCAAATTCAAATGTACCTCAGTACAGACATTTTATACAGACACTTTTTATACTGTACTCCTTGTGCACACGAGGAGTTGTGAAGAGAACAAACACAGTGGTCACACTAATTCCTACCTCTATAGCATCTGACAGGTTGGACAAGGTGTGTGTGGTACCTGTTTTTGCAGTGCCAACTCGCCATCTGATGCCTGGATTCGCCGTTGGAGGTCCCGTCTCAGTTTCTCATTCTCTTCTCTGACTGTCTGAATCTCATCCTCCTTCATACTGTAAAACAAACTTGTTATTAAAGTGGGGATTCACAAAGTAATATCCCTGATTTAGATATACACTGTCTAGTAGTGTTGTAGTACTCGAGACCGGTCTCAAGACCACTTTTTGAAGGTCTCGGTATCGTCTGCATTTTTACTCGGTCTTGTCTCGGGCATAGAGACTCAGGATTTTATTTCAAGACTGGTCAAGACCACAACTGTAGGGATTTCACTAAATTGTCTATGCATTGTCTGATTTATTTGTTAACATTGTTGCTGTGATTGGATGTAAAACTTCCTGCTTCAAATGCAACCACTAATGTGATTCATTGCGAATTCGAAATTTTTCTTCCTATTAACGGCCGTCACCCCTCCCCAACCCCCTTCACACCCACTGGTCTGGTCCTGGTCTTGACTCGGTCTCGCCCTGACTTGGGCCTGGTATTTACTTGGTCTCAACCCCTCAAAATCTTGGTCCTGTCTCGGTCTCGATACACTCTGGTCTTGGTCATAACTTGGTCTGGACTACAACACGACTGTCTAGCACTTTTTATAACTAGGAATGCTTATAATTTATGCAGTGAAATTTCAATTACTATAAATGCATGAGTGTAATAGCACTCCTTAGTTGTTAGCAAAATTCAATGGCATTTAACTGCAGGCTTTTATCAAACAGCATGAGAAGTTTTGTCAGGAATCATTAAAAAAAAATTAAATCATGATGATTCCTGACAAAACGCTCTTTACCTGTACACTCTCTCCAGCTGTAACCGGTGCTCTACTCCCCTTTTCTGATACTGAGCCTGCAAATCTTCTTTTTGCTTTTTTTCCTCTCCCAAGGCATCCTGCAGTTTGGCTAGCTGGATCCTCAGCTCACTGAGCTCCGCCTGCCGGGCACTATCTTCAGTCTGGACACGGACTGCCATCATATCATAGCGCTCCAGCTCTTGGTCCCGCTCCTCCAGCACACGCAGGTTATACTGGAAATCATCCCGTAAACGCAGGAAGCGCTCTTTCTGGGTGGAAAGCTCACTGGTGGCCTCAGACAGTGCAGTCTCCAGCTGTTGAATACGCAAGGCCTGAAGCTCTTTCCATTCCCTCTCCTTTGAGGCTAGCTGGGCCTCGAGATCCACACCGTCCTGCATGGTTTTTAAAGGCTGAATATCAGGACATGGTTCAACCTGTCCTCAATGTAGAAACAAATCTGCAAATACATTAGCTTTGTGAAGTGAAGCAATCAACAAAGCATTAAAGGAATAAATAATTCTTATAGCAAAGATTGAAAGGCACCCAATAATTCAAACACAATAGCTTTAACAGCTATCAAACTCATGATTTTTTTTTGTTAACAATGAGGTTTCAACAGACAATTTCTTGTATCATACAGCTTATAGTAGCCAAGCTTTTCCTCAGGGGGAGAGCAATGTGCCAATAAGTCATTACTTTGCTTAAATGCTTTTACACTGAGGGCAAAGCAAAACTGATTAGGTTTTTAAATCAAGTGTCAGCAGATGAACAAAAGAAATAATGATATTTTTAAAACCAAATATTTCTAATTAGAATTCTAAATTTGAAGTGAAAGTTGATAAATGGATATATTTCATCTTAGAAATGAAATATTTTGCTTATGACTGCTCATAACCAAATAAGAAAACAACCACTCATACACACAAATGACTATAAAATTATCTTTTCTAGGCTTGTTAGATTGTTGTTTCAATAAATTCGAGTGACAACAGTATTAGTGTATTTGCTTGGAGAAGAAAACTTTATTGTAGATGTCTTTATTGTAGACTTCTGTGTTTCAGGGGGTGCTCCTGGATCCTTCATTGTTTTCCTGGATGCTTCTTCCAAAAATTCTGTGTGTTACAGACTTTATACAGACAAATACATGGTGTGTACAGACAAACAAAAAAGGGACACTTGGTTGATTGCCCAGACACTGACTGCCTTAGTCCTTTATCGTTGAGGGTCCCATTTGCATTTACATAATCTTTGGTTTCGATTGCCCATAAGATTTCCTGACATACTATACCATAGCATTTTGTCAGCAATTAAGTACTGATGTCTCCTAACTTGATCATTAAAATCCAACATAGAGTACTTTGAATTATCTGTAGATGTACTGAAAACTGAACGGCATGCTGTGCCCTAGGGAAGAAACATTTTGTATTTCATTTCCTACTTGACACTAATTGTATTAAACAAAAAATCTTAAAGGTCTTTAAGCTTCCAAATGCCATGTTTAAGAAATGCAAAGAAAAAAATCTCAAATGTAGAGGCAACGCATATCCATTGGCTGTCTGAGTTGCTGAATGGGGTTAGTAAAAGTATTTGTACACAATTACATACAGTTTTAAAGTGTTTTAACCTTTATTCCCTACCTTGAAGACTTTGACTTCTTGTAGCACACACTTTCTGGGGTGAACTCAAAAACTGTGTTTATTTTTCCACAAGTCACCTACAAGAAAAAGTAGTTATCTTAAGCAAACTATAAGAGAGAGAGAGAGACACTATTTTTGCTCCACCTTTAACAGGGACCTAGTATTTTTATATCTAACTTTTAACAGAAACCTATTGTGCCATGACATTGTATTGTATTTGCATTAACTAGCTAAGTGTATTATAAGTGATTGGATTTAGCTAGTCTGTTTGAACTTGTTAGCATCTACACTTGACTCTAATGCATAGTTAACGTTAGCAGCCGCATATTGCTAAACCTGAGTGAAATGTAAACGTTTAGTAAATATGGAGACCAAATTAATGACGTTTAACTAGCTACTCGTAAATATTATCGGGTGATTTTTTTTTTTTTTACATTTAAGATTAACAACTGTTAATATAGGTCACATATTGTGCACAAGAATGGAAATTTACCACAAAATGCAAGGACTGCTGAAGGCAGCTTAAAAAAAAAAGAGACACAATTACCATTAATTCTACAATAGCTTTGTGTATGCGCCATCAGTTTGGGTCCTATGGAAACAGTAGCTCTAGAGGTCCGCCGGAACGTTCCGTGTGAAACTTCTACTCGAGATGAGATGTTCCGCTTTTGTTCAACTGGGAATGTGTCTTGTTTGTTTGTTTGTTTTGTGAACCGACATATTAATGTGTATCTATTGATGGTATTACTAATAGTTGTAGGAATAATTGTGCAATCTTTAATAATAGAAGGATTAAAAACCACGACCTGTGATCCAGTTCTGTAATAAGATTTTCAGTAGTTCTTGAAATAGAAATGAAATAGCCCATTTAAACTGATATTTGCATCCCAGACTAAAATCCGACTGATTATGTATGATACTCCAGGTTTATCCTCAGTTTACTCATCATGGCTCAAACATTCCTTTTGCGTTATTTCACAGTGATATTTACTGCCAGTCTTGTAGCACAGTGACAACAGTTTCCCGGGGAAACAAAAGGCAGATGACGAAACAAGAATCTGAAAACCACCGCCTCCACTAGAGCTCGTTTTTCCGACTCCTTCCAATGAGTCAATTTATTTGACTCACAAATAAGAGTTGATTCTTTGTGCTCCCAAACGGTTCATTGCCACTTTCTTTTCATTTTCTTTTCTCATTCTCAGCCTAACTATGTCTGTTCCATGAAAACATATTCTTGTAATTAACATTACTTTGAATTACATTAAAAAAAGATCTGTATAAAGCCCGTCCAGGATGTACCCCGCCTCTCGCCTGAAGTTGGCTGGGATTGGCCCTAGCTTCTCCGCGACCCGTAATGTGTAAGCGGCACAGAAAATGGGTGAGTGAGAGAGATACAGTAATCATCCCTAATGTTATTGTCTCTCTTCATTAAAAAAAAAAGACTCATTTGCATTTATCCTGATTGATCACCATCTCCAATACACTGAAAGCAGGGCTTCTCTGTCATACTGCCTCATATAGCTGGGAATAAACACACCTTTTGATTAAGCTATACTGCAAGAGTATAGGCATTAAACAAAAAAAGGGAAGAAAGAAAAAAATCTTCAGACGACCACTGCTCACTTTAACTATCTCAGTATTGCACAGTGTTGTTGCTAGGCTGTGATGTAATTTACGTGCCATTTTTGTAATTATACTACTATGTTTCTTATTTTATTTATTATACTATAGTAGAGTGGGGGGAAATGCCCATTGGGTCAAAACGCTCTCCATTTTTCCCCCCAAAAAATAACCAATAGATGGATTCAAGTTATGGTTTTATTGTTGCTATGGACTACGTTGGCAACAGTGAAATACATGTATCCATTGAGAAGCTTAGTTGGTGAAGTATTTCAACAGATTTCATATTAATTGTACTAATTTTCAGCAGTCAGAAAAACAACATTTAAAGGTTTGTGGGGTAGAACGCACCCCCCAACTAAAACTAACCTAAAAACTTAAAACTTAAAGTAACTTTAAAAGAACTACCTCAAGTTAGCATCAGCTAGCTAATGTTAGCTTATGTAGGCTAGCTAGGAAAGCTGGCTACCAGTAATCTATTGATCTAATAGTTATAGTAGCCTATAATTATAACCTATAATTATAAATAATAATAATAATAATAATTAATAATAAAACTGCTTATCTTGCGATTTTGCGATTAATGCATGAAGCAAATTGCTTTGACAGGTATGGGGGTATGTTATCCCACATTGGAAGGAGTTTTGCCCCACCACATAAATACAAATTTATTTTCTTGTTAAAAAACTAATTACATGTGAGCTCTGGACAACTTTCAGATTTGATTTGTACTTCATCTCATTATCACTCAAAACTAGGATAACAATTCTACACACATTTACCTTTTGTTTCAAAACAAAGTTACATATCCCTTCCAGGGGGCGTTTTCCCCCACCAAACCCTACTATCTTACTTACTTAGACTACTTATTTTATTTATTATGTAAGTTGGCTCTAAGGCTAAGAATTTCATTACTGGTAATGATGTTTGCATTGTTATTAAGTATATGACAATAAACTAGAAACTGATTCATATATGCGAGTCGGCTCTCACCTTAAAGAGCCGAATCATTCACGAACGACACATCAGATCACTACCTGCCTGACGTCACGTAGCCCTGAGTGCTCTGTTGTCGCATAGACCTAATAGCAATAACTCATAAAATGATGGATGGTGCCTTCTTGATGGCATTTGACAGTGTTAATAGATTAACAGATCATTAAAAACAATTTGATGACCCCGGAAGTAACTGCTTCAATAGATCAGAGAATAGCTTACACATTACAAATAAAGGTGTCAGTGGATGGTTGATGTACGTCTGGAACGCAGTATCGTATTGTATTGTAATGCACATGAAGAGAACCACTTTGTTAACATGTACGAGGTTTTCTAAGTCCTCTTAAATTAAACGGACAGTAAAAAAGGAGGAGGAGGAAGAGAAGGGGAAGGGAGGTGGGGAAAGGATGATGATGTACGTTGTACTAGAAAAGCGCATCAGCTGGGCACGTCCGCATTTTTTACACTCAGGTGTCTGGTACTAAACGTGGACTCAGCGGATCCTCACTGAACCTCAGCACAAAGACACAGCGATGCTTTTGACACTAAGGACATATTTATCAGCTGAAAATCGATAAGGTAGGCAATTTTAGTATTTCCAAGTGTTTGCCTTGTTCCTGTTGTCTAGGCTGAGCATGTGCTCATTTCCCTGTAAGCATTAACAGGTCCTTTTGAAAAGGATGAATCAGCTACAATTCATTTCTATTAGCGTGTTTACTAGTCTAGCTTACCTACCACACTATTTCTGAATGTTTCTTCTACAGACAGCAAATAGGAATCTTCCACCTGTTTCCTACTTTGAAACATCGCGCTTGGTTGGTTTTCTGTAATATTTACAACCTGTTACGAATAACTCCGATTAACGCAGCTCTAATTATAAGCGCTATTTTCATTTAACATTCGGCTGTTTTGAGGTCGAGAAATAACCCTCTAGTCTACATAAACGAATAACCAACAGCGTGTAACGAACAGCTCATCTGAAACCGTGTATATCGGAATGATGTATACTCCAAATCTACTCATTTCTAGATTCCCCGGAGTAACTTTTTTACTAAGAAGAAGTAGTACTCCAGTCTAGTCACGTACGCTATGCCGTGCTGAGGGCTGCAGGCTGTACTAGTCTTCATCCTACAGAGAGTCATCCTATTACATTCATGTACATTTGACCTCAAGCAAAAGATAATTTTTGGGGTAATTCTATTAGATAGGGGTTTCAATTAAGTAGCCTAATTGGTTGATATACATCTTACAGACCTACTGGAGGATTTTGTTAACTTTATCATGTTTAATGAAGCCCTGTGTGCACTTGTTGTTAATAATAATTTGAAACAAATGTACGTAAACTAGTCCAGCCATGCTCTTTAATGTTTATTTTGGGATCCAGACTTACTACTTGGAAAATTGGATTATCATAAAAAAGATTATCATGCTAAATGGGGGGAAAATGAGGTAGATAAAAGGTTTATGTTCTATTATGTTGTGTTTTTCCTCCGGGTGCTCCAGTTTCCTCAGACATGTCTAAAGACATGCAGATTAGGTCAACTGGCTACTCTAAATTGAATGAGTGTGTGAATGGTTGTTTGTCTCTGTGTTAACCCTGCGATAGATTGATGACCTGCCCCTTTTCCCGAATCCAGCTGATGCCAGTACCCTGATGGATAAGTAGTGTAGATAATGGATGGATGGTTGGATAAATGTTGTGACACTATCTCTAACTGTACACTCTCAGAAACAAGGGTACTAAACTGTCTGTACCTTTCCTTGTTGCTGAGATGGTATCCTCAAGAGTTCATCTTTTGATATTTTATATGTATTCTTTACCTAGAGAGGTGCATGTAGTGTAACTTTAGTCTAAAAGTCTAAAATGTAATTATGGTCCAATTTATTATGGTACTGTAATTTTTTAAAGAAGGATACATATTAAAAGGAAAGGAACAACTCCTTTAAACGTGTTTCTGTGCTTATCCCTGTCAACAAGGAGAGGACACTTACCTTTAAACCCTCACATGTGCGCGCGCGCACACACACACACACACACACACACACTCACTATCATTAACATCGGCCTCCCCAGCAAATACCTGTCTCTTTGGGAATGTAGGATGAATGTACGCACAGTCACTGATGTCTAATTATGGGTCTAGTGACAAATAATGTCACAGTCCTAATTTAGTATGAGTTAAGACTTTGAGTGCAGGGGAGAGGGTTAAGTAACATTTATCCAAACTCCAACCCACAAGAGATGCAGCATGCACACCATTACACTCGTATGTGGAAAGACACCAGGGAGCAGCTGGGTAGGTTCTTAATGAATGCTAACTGCCTGATTTACCACTGCTTATTTGTGTCAATCATTGGAAATCCTCTTGGATTTGTAATGCCACTTAAGTTATTTATATAGGCTGTAATGATTGTATGGAACCTTTTTAGGTGACCTTAAATGTCCTTTAAACACTTCCTTTCTTAAGTAACAATATAGTGATGCACAATTGACTGTTTGCTCAGGAGTGTTAAAGGGGAATTTCACATGGGTTGTTCTAATTACAGGATGTTTGTCATAGATTATGTTCCACACAGTGAGCTCATACATCATAATGGACTTATTTGCAGAAGTGGTAAAACTGGAATATTTTCTAACAGAAAAGGGATTATTTCAAATTTTAACATTTCTGTTTATACCATACATGTTTTAAGCTACCTGTGTGTTCTGTATGTGGGACATTTTATTTAATTAATACATGTTACGCTCTCAAACATTAGTGGAACAAATCAAGAGGTGTCGCATCCTTTCCGGATGCCCAGTGTGTTCCTTCAGTGAAAATTTACTGTTATTTATACAACCCCAATTCCAAAAAAGAGATCCTGAACTGTTGAGCAACTGAAAATGTATATCAGGCAAGAATGGGACATTTAACTGGGGGTATGATGGGCAGGAATGTCCTCTCTTTCATTTTATCTTGGTCAGAGTTGCAGTGGATACAGGGCCTGTCCCTGTGAACACTGCCTATACTGAAAGGAGTAATTTAGTTTATATTAAATTAAATATGAACCCTACAACTATGCCCCTGAAAGACACTGGAAAAAATACCAGAGGTAGAAATGCTCGCACTGTCAGCATGGTCTGTGAATTCTGGCTCTAACAACGAGAAGCCTAATTTTAACCGGTGTGACCCTGACCAGGCAGTTACTAAGGCCTAGCAAAAAAAAAAAAAGTCTGTTTCCTGTCACCACCTCAAAAAACATTGAGAGAGGACGGTCAGAATTTTTTTTTTTTTTTCAAATTTTTCTTTTCTGTCAGAACCATATTAAATTGGTATGTACAAACAATTTGGTGTTACCAAATATTAGTTATGATGCATGAAAATTTCTTATTATATGCATGATTGCAGGATTTCATGAAAATAAAATGAATATTAATACTTTTTTTGAGGTGTTTCTTTGTTCATACACCACTGGCCGATGTTTAATCATACAAATGTAACATCAAAACTTCATAATGGTCTGCTTTATCAATTCCACAATGAATGCATGAGTGAGAGAATATTCAAATTCAGTTACTCCTCAAAAATAACATCCAATAAACTTTAAACACGTTTTAATGTCAGTATCAGGTCTCATTTTAAAATTACATGGAATGTTATTTTAATGAATTAAAATGAATGTTTTATTGAATCAATGTACAGACTTCTCCAGCAGATCTTCAAGTCGAATGTGTGCTCTGACTTGAGCGCCTTTTTCAGTCGCGGTTGAATCTCAGGCATACACGAATGCTGTGGGGTATTTTTTTTTTTTTTTTTTTTTTCTTTTCTTCTTTTTTTTTTTTTTTTGACTGGGATTTTGCATAGCGGGATGATGAGTATGGTATAATTGATTTTTTTTTTTTTTTTTTTTTTTTTTTTTTGATCGGTTTTTATATTAGCTACGACTGAAGTTTTTCATGCAGGTGAAGTGGACGTTAAATATTGCATGTGTTTTCGTTACGTTTGTCGCCATTTTGCCAAGTTGGTTTTCCGCTAGAATCACGTTGAACTCCCGCATGTTATCGCTGTAGTCACGTGGTACATCAAATTGTCAATAATGGTGTTGATGGAGGCGGATGAACGGATGTAATCGCTGGAAGAGTTTTTATTATAAAAACAACAACAAGCAGGCATACAATCCAAATCGTCAGGCAGAATCCAAAACTGTAGACGGGTAAAGGTCATGCGAAGCATTAACAGACTAAACAGGGCAGAATCCAAAATACAAACTCAAGTCAAAGACCAGGAAGACAATTTAAACAAAGACTCGGTAAGGTCAGGCACAAGGCACTGAACGTATACAGTATACATATATCAGTATACAAATTCTGTATGTGTTGAGCGTGCTGCTTGCGCTCTAATCCAGGACAGGTGAATGTAATTAGGCCTTGAGGTGCGGGCTGCTTGTTCAGAGCGTGACCGTGTGTGGTCGTGAGTAATAGTTCGCGGCTGGCGAATGTGCACGGATGTGACACAAGTATAGCTGCTCCCGTAGCGGCGATCATTTCTGAGCAGTGGTAAACGTTTTCCATCATTTGCAATGCATGAAACACTTTAAAAAAAAAAAAATGACTGCTTGTATTTTTACAACACACCAGAAATTTCAGGGTCGGGCATATTTATGCAGGGTCGGGTGGGCGACCAGAAGCAAACAATATTTTTTGATAGGCCTAATGATGAATGCTGTAAAATGAATAGCACTTGCTGAACATGGTCTTTGTTTGTCCTGCACACTTTATATCTGACTGCTCTTATGCATTTATAATAAAATAAAAACCTCCCATTCACTAGTACAAGAAAAATGAACAGTGCACCTCCTATTTTATCTGTTTAGAATACATTACCTGTTCAAGCCAAATAATATATTTTGTATTTGGTTAGAAAACAGCTGGGCATAACAATCATGGTTAAATAATAAGAAACAATATTTTTCAAGCGGATTGGTTTCCAGACACAAACCTTAGAACACTAGTACAGGGTATTTAAAATAACAAAATATAAATACACAGGAGGACAATAAAAATGCAACAATAACCATTGATAGTAGTTTGCTAATGATATATTGATCTGGATCTTTTAATGAGTTGTTCAGCTCCTGGGGCACATCAAAAACAGCTAAGCCTCTCTGAGCCACATCTTGCGTAAGCCATGAGTTGGCTAATCACGTGTCTGTGGGCATATGGCAGAATTAAGCAACAGTAATTTAAACCACTTAATGTTCTCTGTTAAATACTGTAAGGCACTTGGCAATGTTGGGTGGCCAACTGTTCACAACGATGTGGTAAGCACTGACAGTAGCTAGTCTGTTAGGGAAGAACACCCTGGCTGTTGGGAACTGTTAGTATTGGGAAGCACCAGTGCACATCATGAAGTATGTCAGAGGTCTGTTTTTATTGGCATCTTAAGCTTTCATTCCACTGTTATTTTGCTCCATCAGTTTTCTCATGTACTTTCCATTTGGCCACCAAACTGGGAATGTTTTGCTCACATAAATCTACTCTGTATGTCCTTTTAAAGCTGTAATCATAGTTGATAAGACCAATGAGAGCACACTTCACTTCCCTGTTTATCTATGTTTAAACACAGCCTCTTTCACTTTTCATAGCAGGTTCAAGTGACTTGAACGGAGCATCATGGGAGGAGTGGTGGTGGATGACGGAAGCAGTGGGGTGAAGGCCCCAGATGGAGGATGGGGCTGGGCCGTGCTCTTTGGCTGCTTCATCATCACGGGATTCTCCTACGCTTTTCCTAAAGCTGTCAGCGTCTTCTTTAAGGAGCTGATTCATGAGTTTGGTGTGGGCTACAGTGACACTGCCTGGATCTCCTCTATTCTGCTAGCAATGCTCTATGGCTCAGGTTGGGACACTTTAGAAGTATGACGGATGAGTGTGCTGTAATATGGTTTAACCTTTAGAGCTAAACTATATTAGAGTTCACCAAAAAGGTAGAACAAAATGCTGCCTTAAAAAAATGATACAGCCAATAAAGATTGTATTGTCTGATTTTTAACTAATATAACCTGCCTTTTTTAAATGAATTAAAAATAAATAGCTGGTTAATTAAGATTTGATTCATTCATTATGATTCACAGGTCCCCTGTGTAGTATTTTAGTAAATCGCTTTGGGTGTCGCCCTGTGATGATGGTGGGTGGCCTCTTTGCTTCTGTTGGCATGATCTTGGCATCCTTTGCCAACAGCATTATTCATATCTATCTCAGCACTGGAGTAATCACAGGTGAGTTGTTCATAACAAATATTTTCTTTTACCTTCAAATTGGTGAACCAAATAAGTCAGTGTGTAAACAGACTCATGATGATGAACTAAGGTTACAACAGGCACCCTTAAGCTAAGTCTGTCTAATGAAATGTGGGGACTGTTGCAGGTTTGGGTCTGTCCTTGAACTTCCAGCCTTCACTCATCATGCTGAATAGATACTTCAGTGAAAAAAGACCCTTAGCCAACGGACTGGCTGCAGCTGGGAGTCCCGTAGCATTGTGCTGTTTATCTCCCCTGGGTCAAATTCTTCAGTATAAGTATGGCTGGCGTGGTGGTTTCCTCATCCTGGGAGGTATACTGCTTAACTGTTGTGTATGTGCAGCCCTCATGAGGCCGTTGATGGCACCAAAGAAGAGTGGAGAAGACCAGGAAGCAGCAAAAGAAACCGAGGAAAAGCCAAAACCAAAGCACAAGTTGCTGGACATCACTGTCTTTAAAAACAGAGGGTTTGTCATCTACACCATAGCAGCAGCTATTATGGTGTTAGGCCTGTTTGTGCCTCCAGTGTTTATAGTTACCTATGCAAAAGAGCTGGGCAATGAAGACACCAAGTCTGCACTTTTGCTCACCATTCTTGGCTTTATCGATATCTTTGCTAGGCCTACGTGTGGCATTATTGCTGGACTGAAGTGGGTGCGCCCACGTTGTGTTTACTTCTTCAGCTTTGCTATGATCTTTAATGGTACCACTGATATTATAGGTTCCATGGCAAAGGACTACACAGCACTTGTAATTTTCTGTGTTTTCTTCGGCATCTCCTATGGAATGGTGGGAGCCTTGCAGTTTGAGGTCCTAATGGCCATTGTGGGAACAGAGAAGTTCTCCAGTGCAATCGGCCTGGTGCTCCTGGTCGAGGCTATTGCTGTGCTAGTGGGGCCACCTGGTGCAGGTCAGTTCACATTTTTCTATTATTATTATTATTATTATTATTAGCTCTCCTATCTTGGCACAATATATTAAAGGTAAAATCATAAAAGCCTTTTTTACCTGATTGCAGGTCGGCTCCTGGATGCCACCAAGGTCTACATGTACGTGTTCCTGCTAGCAGGCTGTGAGGTGGTCCTCTCATCTATCGTACTTTGCACCGGCAACCTACTTTTTATCAAGAAGACGCCTCAGCAGCCTGACCCTTCTGCCAAGATGGAGATGGCTGTGACGGAGACTGAGATGGAGCAGCTTAACGAAATTTCTCAGGATGACGAAGAGAATCGTGGTGGGAGGAAAGAGTCAGAGCCCAAGGATGTACAGGCAGGAGAGCAGAGTATAAATGCAGAGGTGGAAGCACAGAAAGGGACCACAGAGGACCCAGACAAGTCAGAAACAGCAAGTCAAGATGCACTTCAGGTTGACTCAGTAGATCTTGAGAAGGTTTCTGAAGCAGCAGCGACCAAAGCAAATGGCAGTGCAGTGGAACCTGAATGTTCTCTGTGATCTCAGTGCTGTGAGAGAAGTAGACTTAGACCATTTTTAAAAGAAGTAAGAAAGAACTTGATTGCTGTCTTGTGTGTTCGCTTTTGATATCTTGATGTGTGCTTTCTGTACTGCACTGGAGTGATGTCTTGTCTCGTGATTACAGGTACATTTAGTGTTTGAATTTCAGAGGCATTTAGAACACTTTATCCTATTACAACCTTGTACGGTGATGAGACAAAAATAGATGTTTATGCACCCATATACAAAAAGACCATATCCCTAACAACAGAAATTGTACCACAAATTTAAAGTAAGCAATGTGTACAAGGATATGAAACAGGCGAACTATTATTATTGAAGTATTTTGGATTAAAAATTACTCTTAATGGTTATTCTATTAAAATTGCACTACAGTGAAACAGCAACTCGGTCATTAAGTAATCAATATCTGAAGGTATTAGGTGGTTCAGTGGTATTATTTAAAGGACCGGCCCAGATTACTAAATGTGCAGCACAGAGATGATTGTATTTTAGATTTGTTACCAAACCAACAGCCAGTAAAGATTTATAACCGTTACTGTGAACATGCTTGATCTTGATTGCACACAATGTTAGCTACTGTGTAAAATGTTCATTGTCTTTTCAAGCTTAGTGTAAAGGATTATTTGTGGCATATGTCAGCATACATTATGCAAATTGTTGTTTGAGCTGCTTCAAGTCACCCACAATCTTCAAGTATAACTACTGCTTCAGATATAACTAATATATGTCTGTATTGGAGACCCACTGGTCCTACTTGGGGTGAATGACAAAATGACAGTGAAACGCACTCTGTTCAGTTTCATTCTGTTTCATAAGTGAAGTTTTTAAAATGGGCTCCTTACACTTGATAGCAGTATTTCAAAGTGGCAACGCAGTGTAACTTCAGTCATCTGCTGGTCGAGGTATCTTTTTAGTGTGGTTTTTTTTTTTTGTTTTTGTTTTTTTTTTGTCTTGTTTTTTTTTGTTTCCACAATCACACCAGTTTTAACTCATAAACTCATTAACAAGTCATTTGTGAGTTAAATTAGGTGTGTTATAGCAAAAAACAAACATTTTTTTGTGTTTGTCCAGTGTTAGGAAACACTGGTCTGAACAAGTACAGAGCAGCTGAGCTTTGAAATTAATTTGGATTAATGAAGAAATGAAATTACCAGTGACACTGCTGCCATTGACTTTAATGTTATAGCGTTACAGTTAGATGCTGCTTTACAGTATTTTTCACTGTTTATCACAGTTCTGTAGTTACTGGTGCTAGATATTTGCTACTAGCAACAATAGTTGCTATTGTTTTTAGTTACGTTTTTAATAGATTTGGATGTTTTGTTTGTAGTGAAAACATGTTCAGCATTTAAAGGATGCACTGTTATATGTTCTTGTACTGTTGTTCATGACTACCTATCCAGCATCTTGTTTTTGGTCAGTAATGAGACATTTGTTACAAGTTTCTTTTGTGAACCAGCAGCGTGTATATGGTGCTGTTTGTTGATGGTTTAAAATACTTGAGATTTGGCTGTGCCTTAAACCCGGAAGGAAGTTGCAGCAAACACAATGTAGAATATTTTAAAAACGAGTCTTCACAAATTTATTTTTTGTCCCCAAGATGCTGTGTCTATATTTCTGTAAGTTGGTGAATAAAATTCTTAACTGAAAGAGAATAAGTGGTAAACGATGCATGCTTTAATTAAGCAATAAAACATGAGGCATGCTGTTATAGGATAATAATCAATGATAGGGTGGTGTGATACCTGACAAGAAGGCCATTAGCACCCCAAAGTTAACTATTTTCCTAGAACAGCAGGTCCCAAAGTGCATTATTCCTCTTATACAATTTCAAATGTACTAATGAACATGTCCTCATGTTCTGTAAATATTCATGAGACAAATTTCGCTGTCACTTTTATTCACTTTTGTAGTTAATAAGACAAAAATGCTTCTGGACATTACTGGAAGAAAAAAACCCCCTGAAAGTGCAAATTCCTGTCCTGAAGGCTTTCACTTAGCAGAAAACCTGTTCACTGTTACAAAATACTGACACTGGAGACTCCTTCCATTACTACTAAATAAAAGTCTCCTTACCGAAAATGTCCCCACATCAATCAGCATTAATTTTTCTTTGTTAAATAACATTGTTTTTTTTTTAAAATCAGCTTTGGAGTATGTAGAGTTGTTACTCTAGAAATGATAACCTTTGATTTGAATTATAGTGGAGCTATTGTCACATTCTGAACAATCAGAATCGATAATTCATCAGTTCTGTGGTATAAAGGGAGTGAAGTCATAATTAAAAAGCTTTTTAGGAGATTTTAAGAGTCAGAGATACAAACTAAAGTATATATGCAGCACACCTACCTTTCAGCACTTATTAGCAGTGTTGGAAATACATTAGCTTTCACCTCAGCCATCCATCCATTATTACTGACATGCTGATCAAGGATCTACTGATCAGAGGCATACCATACTGACATATAGTACAGTAGTAGATAATAGTGTGTGGTGATATATATATATATACACACACACACACTGATCAGCTATAACATTATGACCACTGACAGGTGAAGTGAATAACATTATCTCGTTACAATGGC
>JAOTRR010000059.1:12837461-12848484 GCA_028570945.1 Gogo arcuatus
GGGGGGTATGAAAAACCCGTAATGTTTCTGGATTCTTACTGTAATTTGCATCTCATTTGTAGTCTTTTAGGTGAAAAATGGAAACATTTACACGGATTATATTACAATTTTCACAGCTTAGAAACAAAACAGAGCTCCAACAAGGTAAGGAGCACTAATAGACCTTAGAAAATGTCAGAAGAAAGAAGGGGAGGGGGGGGGAATTTAAGCAAACCAGGAGAGTTCTACAGGGTCCTGTTAAATGTATGGTTGAGGGTCCAAGATCAGTAAGTCAACCAATAAGGTTTAAAAAAAAAAAAATTATAAGTTAGAAATGCTGAAAATTGGCCCCTTAGCTCTTCAAACTAAAACACAAACATGAGCATGCAGCAGTACTCCATCTCGCACCACTCACCAGTTACAAACAGAATTATCAAAATATAAAAGAATTACAATGGGTAAAATAAAAGCATGGCAACACTTCTATATATGGAGCCTGGTAGAAGAGTTTTAGGACATGGAAAGGATTGATTTAAAAAAAAAAAAAAAAAAAAAATCAGTATACCAAATGGAATCAAGTAAACTGTTAAATACATAATCCTTATCAGAAAAACCATAAATGATGGGTTATGCAGCAGTGTGGATGTACAGAAAAGTACTAGTATGAACAGAGCCACCAGTGTAAAGGATACTGGAGTTTAGCTGGTTTATTCAGTCTTTGTTAGTTCAGTCTCAACATGTCCTTAGACAAGGAATGATCATAAAATCCTCTGTGTGCACATACACCAGAGTGAAAAAGGATAAGAGACAGTAGAAGATAAAGTAAGAGCAAGATAGAGACCCTTAAAGAGGTCAAGCTGATTCTGAACCATTTTGGTTTCGTTGGTTAAAGAGACACAGTCTGCCCCACTTCGTTGCTATATGAAAAGAGCCATGAGTCTGCCACATCCTCTGCACTCCATGGTCTAGAGTGGAGACGTCTGGGAAATTTATTCGGAATCTAAAGCAAGAAGAGCAGAATATTCCAATATTAGTATTAATTATGCCAACAAAGAGTGAAGAGACCAATTAAAACATGCTGGTCATTTATATGCAAAAACAGAATAAGCTACTCAAACTCACCAGGTGCTGCCGCCTTCACACTAGGACGTGATGAGCAGCTATTTGCCGTGATGATCAAAGGGAATGCTATTCTGAGGTGAAGATACAGAACATAGCACCTTTTTCATTCCCTCAACTGATATTTGAGAGATACTGCAATTTCTTCACACAAAATCACTGCAACAATTTAATTATTTATTTAAATAATTTAATAAATTACATTTTAATTATTATTCACAATAGTGATTAATTATTGCATGAGTGTGTGCCATTGGCAATGAGGCCTATGTCTGCCTGCAGGTTATAAACACTGTTGCTCTTTGTTCAGTGTGTGGATTGTGTGTGATGACATTCACTGTGGATTAGCTGCAAATCTAAACTGCTTTCAACAGTTTATTTTACTGAGTACAGTTTTGGTTCATTGCTAACATGCCACTGAGTAATATTCTTAGCCTAGAGTCATGGTATGTGTGTAAATGATTAGGTGCTGCAAAACAAACATTTTTTGCCCCCAATGTCTCGTGTAAACCGACTCTTCTCGCCCCCTCTTAGAATTATTAAAATATTAGCCAAATAAAAATCAGTTAAAATTTTAATTAGTATTTTTGCCCTAAAATGCCCATTGGAGAATCCTTGTGTGTATGTAGTTTGTGTCTAAAATGCTTTTCCTGTGAGCTGTTAAATCCATGGCACTCAGGGAAACAATACATTGCCTCAACCCATGACAAAGTATGACCTTAATAAATAACCTTCAGGCACAGAGTCAGATGTGAGGTTGACGAGTTTATGAAAGAAGGTTTTGCTATGCTAAAGCACTTCAAAATGCTATTTGTTGGGCTTGAGGGCATCTCCTGGGCAGAGCTAATCTGTACCTGTGAAGTGGACATGCGCGAGGTGTCTTGGCGTCCTGTCAAGTCTGATGAAGAGACGTTA
This sequence comes from Gogo arcuatus, assembly GCA_028570945.1. Taxonomy (NCBI): domain Eukaryota; kingdom Metazoa; phylum Chordata; class Actinopteri; order Siluriformes; family Anchariidae; genus Gogo; species Gogo arcuatus. The sequence goes on from JAOTRR010000059.1 coordinate 12,839,475, forward strand.
ACAGGAGCACCACGATGAAGCCTCATGCTCACCTTCCGTTCCCGATCTATACCAGATACAGGACGTGGTGAGGATGTGTTTGCTGTGAAACCAGACGATGGAATGTATAAGCAGACAAAACCTCACATATTTAATATAAAAGTATCACAACATGGAGGTCAAATTAAAGAGTTATAGGCCAACACACACACAAGAAAAAACTCTGGGTGTACATGCTCACCTGTGTGTGACGTGGGAGTGAGAGGTGTTGGTGGGGCGCCATCTTGTGTTCCACGGGGTCTCCCAGAGACTGATGGGATGCCACTAGCAGCTGGATTCCTGCTGTGCCTCAGCCTCTCCTCACGGTCTCTCCTCTCTCTCTCTGCCTCCTCTGCTGCACGGTTAGCACCCTTTGTGGAAAAAAACGAACAACAATGATAAAGTCTGTACAAGTGTTTTAACAAATCAGCCAAAAAAAGTACATGATCCAAAAACATACCTACACACATTGCAAAGCAGTTCCAAATTGATTAAATGAGAACTATAAGAAAGTACATAGTACTTACAAATTTCAGCATGTTCCAATCAAAGACATAGTCATATGAGAAGCCCTGTCTGTGGAACAGGTTCCTGAAAAGCTGCCTGAGGTAGGAGTAGTCAGGCTTATCATCAAAACGTAGTGAACGGCAAAAGTTGAGGTATGTGGCAAATTCAGCTGAAAGGAGGCAAACAGACAAAAACACGTTATTGTTTGTGTGAGGTACATCCACAAACAGCAGCATAACTGTGGCTAAATAAGTCTCTGCCTACACCCAATCGTAACCAACGACCGAAAGCAAATCTTCTGATTTTTCTAATATTTTTGATAAATTTATTTAGCAAATATACTGCTGCTGGAACTGCTGCCCCCACAACTTGGACAAGCGGCAGAAAATGGATGGATGGATTTTTGATAAAACTAAAAATAGCTGTGTTCTTTATGAGAACCAGGCAAATGAACCAAAAATGTCTCATTCTTGGATATATGCATCAATATCAATACTGGTATGGGGTCCGATACCCTGCTCATTTACTCATACTCTTAAAAATATTCAGATACCAGCATTTAATACCACACGATACCAGGCTGGTCATCTTCTCACACACTATGATATATTGTTTAAATGCGATAAATCTTAAACATAAAAACTTAGTAAGAGGAGTTCACTGATAGCAGCACACAGCAAAAACCTACATTAACAGCTAAATAAAATGTTCCATGACATCCCTGGTTGGTTAATACTATGTTACTCATTTTAGTATCAGCATCAGTATTGACATTGCAGACAATTTTTTTGCAAGGGGGCCTAGGGGTAAAGAAACATCGATGCATTCATGTTCCTGAATATTCATATATTCATGTTCTAAAACTTGAAAAACCTTTGTGCAGATGTCTTTTATATAAGGTGTTTACCTCTGAAAATGAGCAAAACTCAGAGCAGATTTATTAAAAACAAAAAAACCCCACAGTGGAGTAGCACAGATACATACAGGGGTAGCCCTTGCAGAGCACTTCAATAGGCGTGGACATTTTCTTCTCACTGATGCGCTCATATTTCTGTCTCTTGGTGGCGGCCTTCAGGCCCTGCCACGGCAGTGAACCCAAGTTAAAATACATCAACACGTATCCCAAAGACTCCAGGTCGTCACGCCGAGACTGCTCTGTAGATACACACACAGATAAACATACTGGTGTAAGCATGCATGGTGGAAGGGAAGGTTCTGAGCAAAGTGTTAATATAAACAGGATTTGTTTATAAACAAATTCTTGCCTAGGATTTGTGTTCCCCATAAGATGAAAATGCATATATATAAGAAGCATGACAGAAGCTAATCAGCATCAATGCAAATATAACTATTCTAAGCTTCATAATCTTTACCTATGCCCAAATGGGTGTTGATCGAAGCGTAGCGGGCAGTGCCAGTCAGGTTCTTGTTCTCTCTGTATGGAATGTGCTGGTGGGTGCGAGCATCTCTGTACTTCTTGGCTAGACCGAAGTCAATGATGTAGACCAGGTTTCCTTTCTTCCCTAGTCCCATCAGGAAGTTATCAGGCTTTACGTCTCTGTGGATAAAGTTCTTCGAGTGGATGTACTCTATGCGGCTGATCTGTAGGGTGGAGAGATAATGTTGCACATACACAGGGCTGGGCGATATAGCTGAAAAATTTATCACAAAATGTTTCATTTCAGTCAATATTGATAATTTTAATGGCATTTTTAATAATTACCAGGATAAAAAAAAAAAAAGGTTGAATTTAACCACTATTTTTTAATTTAAACACCTTACTGTTATCAATTATCTCCTCACCATCTGCACTCATTTTCTCACTCCACGCCGTTTGTCATGTCTGGCGCCGGACTACACTTCCCAGAACATACCACGGCTACAAACACGGCCACCTTGGACCACTACGCCCGACTTTTAATCATGTAAACTTGTTCCACATTCACACAAATCATAGACGTACTATTTAAGGACTCTTGCTTCCGCTGACTAATTGCATGGTATTTGTTTAAGCACACACATGCCTAACCTTAGCAAGCTGTTGTTTACTGTTCATGCACTTTTTTGTTTGTTTTTTTTGTGACTTGGTTTGTTCCTGGTTTCATCAGTTTGGATTTTTGCTCAAGTATTACTGTTTGCCGACTGCCTGATTTTATGCCTGTTTCTTGACCACGTTTCTGAATTTGTCTGCCTGGTTTTCCTAATAATCTACTTAATCCGCATTTGCATCCGCTTCCAGACACCGTTGTGTCACGTATCGATGGTGCAGCCAAACAATACACATGTTAAATGACTGGCAATGACACTCGTAGCACGCTCCATTATCGAGGGACACGACAGGCTGTTTATGAGTCGGGGAGGGAGCAGGCTTGAGGTTTGTGAAGCGTTTATCGCAGTACATATTGCTATCATTTTATCACCCAGGCCTACACATACAGTAAATCGGAAACAGTGTCATACAGTAATAACTCATTTTTATTCTGATGTCAATATGCAATGTCAAATATGATGCTCTTTGGGCCAAATGATCCATCATGAACAGCTGGGTCTTCATAACCACTCAAGTAGATAATTATGAAGACCATAACTGAAGACTAAAAAAAAAAAAAAATTTAAAGCTAAGCCACATCTAGAAATTCACTCTCTCTGGTAACAAAAATACTTTAATAATCCAGGCACAGATAATGCTATATTTGTCTGAACCTTTTTTTTTTTTTTTTAAACAACAAAAAACAAACAAAACACTAAGTTCAAGAAAAATTCATGGTTATTAAAAGGAAAAAAGTTCATGTTCTGACAGTTATAGCTATTTGAGGGATAATGACTGTTTGCAACAAGCTCATTTTATTCTTCAGTTCTTCTTTTCACCTACAAAAGAACTGTTTCTCCTACTTCCCATCCTCTTTTATCGCTGCTCTAGGGTGCGTCTCTCACCATCTGGTCAGCAAGCAGTAGAACAGTCTTAAGGCTGAATTTCCTGGAGCAGAAGTTGAAAAGGTCTTCCAGACTGGGTCCCAGCAGCTCCATGACCATCACATTATAGTCCCCTTCTGCACCACACCACTTTATGGTAGGGATACCAACTGCCAAACAACAACCACCATTACTAATTGTCAGGTTTTCAGAAACCTTTTCGTGGTGTTTTTTTTTTTTTTTTTAAAAAAGTGCAATTCTGTATAGTACCTCCACCCTGCATCATCTTGTAGATCTTGCTCTCGATGTGAAGCTGAGGATGTTTCGTCTTCACACATTCTAGCTTGATGGCCACTTCCTCCCTAACTGAAATGTCAGTGCCTGAAACGAGATAACAAAATGGAGAGAAAAGAGGAAAAAGTGGCTCATTAGGACTGTGAAACAGGTCAGAGCAAGTAGTGTCTATAGCCGAGGAGATTGTAAACTTTCCACTCAGTATGGCATGACTACTTCGATGACTAAACTTGGAGCCATGACCCTATATTTAGTGGCAGTGGTGTAGAAAGTATGAGATTTGACTGATATGTATAGGGTCTTCTGATGACCGACAAAAGCCTCGCCTTCCATTGTTTATACATTACATGATGAGCACAATTTACATGAACACGGTCATGCCTGAAATCCTTTAATGGAATATTTCAGACTGGAAAAAGCCAACTGGTTATACAGAGTGACTAAAAACATTCACCTTTTATCACAAGTAATAGACAACAGTTTAGATTTTAGTTCACTTTTCTACTTTCCTCTAGTTTTCGTAGGTTCAATTTATTTATTTATTTTTAAATATTCAGAAATAATGTTTTAAACCACAGTGATGCTGACCAGGATAAAGCAGAAGGATGATGACTAAATGAATGCAACAATGAGTCACATGGTCCTGTATCATTAGCCTGCTTATCTAAGACAATGTCCTGAATATGATAAAGCAAATTGTTTTTGTTTACGCTTTGTTTCAAATCTTACTGTTTAAATTTGAGATGCATTTATAGTAATAATACTCTGAAATACAACCAGACATATCCCATCCCAGCCAATCAGCATTCACCTGAAGCCTTTTTGGAGGACTGCACATGAGCAAGTCAGTGCACCTCTGTGCTACACATACCCATAAACCTAACAAATACACCTGTATAAACTAATCCTACCTGCCAATGTCTATAGTCATTGCCTGATGATTATATTTATTTTTTAAAAAACAACAACTAATTAGGGGTCCGATATATCAAGTGAAACTTGAATTATTAAACTCTATTCTGTAAATTCATTATTTCCTAATGAAGCATTTACCTGACAGGACATAATCTGAAACACTAATTGCTGAAACACATAATAAGGGCATTCAGTCATTCAAATATCAAACATCTTTCTAACTTTAAAACCAAAGAAGAGTAGAAGTAACTTCTGAATTCTTTTGACACAAAGCCAAAGACCTGTTACACAGGGTTTACAGTGAAGGTGGGCGTTTCAAATGCAAACAATATTTCAGTGTCAAGAAGATAAACAAGTCCTGACAATCACAACCTGCCTTAACTAGGAGCTTCAGTTTCAGGTTACAATTGGTAATGAGGAACATGCTTGGTCAGATACTTTTGAACAGACACAGACTTAAGTGAATGCATTCTCTTGGCACATTGTTGAAATAGTGAGCAGGTCAAGGCCCATCCTCATCGGAGAGCAATGTAAACAGTGCAGTGTTATCTGGTTGTAATACAGCTTCAGAGACTCTGTAAAGAGATTGTCCAAAGTCAAATTACACGTGTGCATAAGATGAAACGAGGCACTTCTCATCAACAGACAGACACAAAATTAAAACCCAATCTTCTGTGTGACTGACGCAGGCTGTTGGTACAGCTTTGCTATAAAAAGGGCCAATGGCATACGGAATATTCACACTATACGGCTTGAATGCAGGAGGATTATGCAAGTGGTATCATACAGAAGCACTGATGTAAGGAGGTGCAAATCCTGGATGAATAGATCAGAGGAATTGCTTTCTAGGCGAGTCACTCACCTGTGGGCTCCCTATTACCCAGTGGCGTGTGTGTAAGAAACCTGCTGGGGATACCCTAACACAAACAGTGGCCGAGGAGAGCTAGAGGAATATGCTTATGTGAAAAGAAGGGGAATTAGACCAGCTGCACTATTATTGGGATAATCGTTATCTACACACAGCACTGCTCAGAAAGCTGTATTTTGTCTAACACATTTCTATAATCATCATTACATAAACATGGGCACACTGAAAAGCCAAGACTAGTTTCTCACTATGCTTTTAATGCTATAAATGGAAAAAACACAATGTGAATTTGATATTGCTGAGCTTCACTGGCAAAACTAACCCTAAACGGTTAGCTTTTATCTATTACATCAACATACCACACAGTGACATGCAACTGCTATAAAACTAAAATGATCTGTGAAGCACTTTTTCATTCCTACATGCTTTGTGTGCACTGTTCAGGGGTTGCCAATCAGTATGCAATCTGACATGCCAACTGAGATCTGTCCAGCAACAATTTGTGACTTTTCAGAGATTTTTGTTTGTGTGTTTTTAAAAAAAGTTAAATCCTAGTTAGCCATTAATACTTTCCTGAACCTAACACTGAAACAGACCTTTCAGAGATTTTTTTAACATATGAAACTGTCACTAGAAGCTACAACACACAAAACACGTATCATAATATTATCCAGTCCACTAATGTGATTGGTCAAGAGGTGTTCCAAAAGTGCTTATATTTAGTATACCAGCACCATGTGCATCACTCCATTCGACATAAAATTCCACTTCCTAGTTCGAAACGGTTACTACAATAGTGCTAGCAACATCAGCTGACATGGCAAATGATACTTTTTTATGCATACAACTTTTGACATAAAATATGAAGCTCATCAGGTGAAACGGAAGAAGGGAAGCCAATTTCACCAGAAATTTCACCAGTCACCTTTAACGAGAAAGTACAAATCAATGCGAGTTGATCGTTGAATCACAGCCACGCCGATATTCAATACAACTGCACTTTTGTTCATGTGATATGGCTTAATTTTGTTGTGTTTGTGGTGGTTGGTTTTCTGAAGGAACATGTGGTTACTGGCTCCTACTGGCTCAGATCTTTTCAAAAACTTTTTGAAAAATATCATTAACGTTATACATGCACTGAATAACCTGATTCTTAGACTAAAACTCCATTATCTTTAAACAGCTTTAATTCAATTTAAGGTATCGCAGCATGAAAATGTAACTAATCAGCTAAATGGCAGAAATCAATGATCAGATTATTAGTTTAAATACTTGCACTCAACTTTTTATAATGTATATTTGAATGTTTAGCCTATAATCAGTCTAGAAAAGAGTATGATATGAATTTGCTAGCAAAACATTTGCTCGTAGATGTCACCAAACCTTTCCATCAGTATCCATAACAAGTACCATTCACAGACTCCTATCTATTTTTAAACCTTTTAAAATGTCAATCTACTGCTTCTCAGGCTCCAGTATTCTGCAAAGTTCTTTCACTCCCCAAATCCCTCTGCGCACTAATGTGTGAAAATTGAAGGCAGGGTCACTGGAGCTACAGGGGGAAACAAATCCTCAATGTAAACAGGTCAGAGACTATGAATACATACAGAAAGATGGTTTCATAACCGTTTAATAACTCAGCACTACCCGATGATGCCATTGACTTATGTAACATACATATGATCATGAGGCAGTATACAGACTTGGATGGTGGTGTAACCAAATCAGCTGACAGCCATCATCCACTGATCTGGAGACTTAATGTCTCTTAAACTCTCACCAGACAGGTAAGATCAGTCATAAGCACAGGTATGATCAAATAAACCAGCTAGCTTGAAACCTGTGTGTCAGTTTACAATTAAAACGGGACAAACTTGACACTAAGCACTAAAACTGCACTGCACTGTGGATCACTGATAACATTTGAGAAGAGACATGAGTTTACACAAGATGCGGCTTAAACAAATATTAAATATGATGCACCAAAGCCTGGTATGATTAATTAGAAAGATGTTAAGGCAATTTAAGAGAGATTATGTATACAAGTACAACTTCATGGCTAAGCCGAAGAGGTTATCGAGATATTAAAATCTCAAAAGCCATTCTTCTAAGTTACACATATTGAAGTGTCATGACAATCATTTAAACCAAACAAATGTTAACTTTAAATGTTTGCTCGGGACAAACATTTCTCGCCGTAGCTTCCTACACACACAGCTATCCTTTTACAAACTAGCTAGACATTTCGTCCTTAACCAGAACAACAAAGCCAGCTTTCATTTGAAGGTAACCGTGAAAATGAACTTTATTACTTTACTCACCCAAATAAATGTCACCGAAAGATCCACTTCCGATTTTTCTGCCCAGTCTGTATCTGTTTCCCACTCGAAGATCCATGGCTGTGATGACAATTCCCTGCTAACTAGCAGGTAGCTATTTTCTTTAACAAACCACAAACCAAGTACAAAAACTCGCCACCGAACTAAAAACCCGTTGCTTCACAAGAAACACCTACAACCCCCCTTTTTTATTTCAACTTCACGCCACTCCAACAACCCTCCCAAATCCCTGAGAAGAATTCAGATCCTTTGGTCGGACTTCAGTTTTCACCATCACTTTTCTAACGTACCAGCTAATAAAACAACCCAATATTCGCCCCAAACGGAAGCTTGGAGACTGTAGATTATGCTCTTCTAAATTTCATGTTCCTTTTTTCTCTGTGTTAAGAAGATGGAAACGGATTTTATCGCTCGACCCGCTCGTTCCTCCAGGTCTCCAGTTGTCAAAGGCCTTCCATCCTCACAGTGGAACACAAACGTAATATGGTGATGTCACTTCCTGCAGCAGCGAGTCATTAAAACCGGAACTTTAAACGTTTGTCATTTGGTTGAAATGTATCCGGACCACTCGTTGCAATAAATATATTATAAAAATATAACAAATAATATAAATATGCAATAAAAAATAACAGTCAGATTAAGATTAACCCCAGGATTATGTTTGTAAGTGATGTGTGAGACATCTAGTCTCTGTAAAAATCCATCCTTTTGTAGATATTACAATTTTATAATATTAAAGCCTCAGGATATTAAAATGATATTTTATTTGAATAATTATATAAATATATTAAATATTAAATTACACCAATGGTTCTTGAAGTGCAGCCCAGTTACCCCAGAGGCTGTGACAGTGACTTCACTTGAACCGAGGATGTTTAAAGTAAAGCATATTAACTTAAAATCTTTTTTTTTAAATAATGTACAACTGCAGTCTTAATAAAAAATACGAAAAGTAATGTTGACATTATGCAAAATGTTTCAAATGTACATTTTAACACAGTGTAACTGACTTATTTGGTTCTGTAAATATATATACACTATATGGCCAAAGGTTTGTGGACACCTGACCATCACATCCATATGTGCTTGTTTAACATCCCGTTCCAGATTTAGTCCCCCTTTGCTGTTATAATAACCTCCACTCTTCTGGGAAGGC
>JAOTRR010000059.1:12861283-12872687 GCA_028570945.1 Gogo arcuatus
TAATAATAATAATAATAATAATAATAATAATAATAATAATAATAACAATAATAATCATCATCATCATCATCAGTCAATAGAAGAAGACTATTTAAATCTTGAACCTGGTACTAAATTCTAGAAATCAGTTTAATAATCATACATTTGGTTTATTGTAATCTTATAATAGGAAAAACTAGATAAATATGACTATATTCAAGACATTTTCACTTGCTAAGATTTTTTTTGTTCATTTTGTTTCAGTGTTCATAATGCAGTTAATTCATTCCATGAATTAGCTGCCATAACCTATGATTACTTTTTTCCCCCCACTTATAATCCTGAGTCAGGCAGGATGATACGTCTGTAACAATGCATCTGTGAGCTTGTCAGGATGTTGTGTGGATGCTTGCATAGGTGTCTTCTTTCGTACACCAGGGGGCAGTGTTGAATGAAGCAAACCACAATTCACACACAAAAAAAAGGCAACATGAAAAAGCACAGTCTCTGAGCCATAAACAAAGAGTTTTGTTTCACCACCTGAATAAACAGAAGATATCACAGCTGTAACTTTATTTGACAAAGTGCTGGAGGATAAAAGAACCTTGTGTCATCAATTATAAACCAAGTCATTTCTCACTGAAAGCATTTTTGAAGTGGTCATTCTGTAATAAGCAGTATCAAGAGGTTTATGTCTTGAAGCACTTCAGTTAAATCCACAAATTTAACAATTATGGAATAATGAATGCTTTCAATAGAAAAAAGAGCTACATCACGTACAAAGAAAGTATGGCAAAAAGAAAGTAAAGTGAACAATTCAGGCTGATTAAATGTGACATCTTAATGACAGCGACATCAAATATAAAGCCACACTTTATATTTGCAAATGCAACAATATCATGTAGTTTTCTGTAAATAATATGTGATCATATCACCACGGTGCAAAATGTAAATGCAGAAAAAAAAAACCTGATAGAAACATGCTCCTGCTGGAAATTTATAGCTTTCCAGATGCAGGAGTTTTATCATACAGGAGACATTTTATTACAAACACCACCCTAAGAAACTAGCAGCATGAATAAACTAATATTTTTTATAAAACATGTTTCAGCAGTTTCTGTACAATTATTATGTAGAAAGAAAGAAAGAAAGCTTTATTTCTTTCTTTCTAAAATGAACTTCACTTTCAAAGAAACGGTTAGGACGTCACCTGCATCCCCTCAGCCTATGGTAGACAGAAAGTATTGGATGTGACAAAGGAAATTCTTATTGTTTAAAAATTTTCTGTTTAAACTTATGATGCATTTGTGGCAGTACAACATTTCTAGGTATGCATCTCCTGCCTTAATCAATTGCCTAAAGCCTGGCTGATTCACAGTACCTAGATGCATTGTTAGCACCTCGTTATGCTTATCTATAAACCCCTTCTCTGCACTGTGATGTGAATATGCTTCAGTGCAGAAATGCAGAAACCAGCCCTCAGTAGGATTGTGAGAAGTCTGGCTCAGAAGTGCCAAATCCTCCCGGAGTGACAGTGGCTTTGGATGTGACCCACATAATTAAATGATATTTACCTGGCATTTTTACGTACATTAAAAAAATGTAATGTAGAAACATCTTATATTAATGCTTATATTCAAATAAAAATGACATGCATGCAGTGTAATATTCTATTCAAACCTGCAGCATATTAATGCTTCCTCTCGCACTCAGGGGAAAAGGGAGAAAGCGGCCAGCGTGGACCCTATGGCAAAGTAGGCAAGACAGGGCAGGCAGGCCCAAGAGGATCCATTGGCTTAAAGGGCTCCAAGGGCAATATGGGAACCCCAGGAGAACCCTGTAAATCCTACTATTCTGCCTTCTCTGTAGGCCGAAAGAAAGCCCTGCATAGCAATGACTACTACCAGACGCTGGTGTTTGACACAGAATTAGTCAACCTGTATGGCCATTTCAACATGTTTACAGGCAAATTCTTTTGCTACGTGCCAGGAATTTACTTCTTCAGCCTCAATGTGCACACATGGAACCAGAAGGAGACGTACCTGCATGTGATGAAAAATGAGCAAGAAATGGCCATCCTGTACACACAGCCCAGTGATCGTTCTATCATGCAGAGCCAGAGCCTGATGCTGGAGCTGGAGAGAGATGATGAGGTGTGGGTTCGTCTCTATAAGGGCGAGAGAGAGAATGCCATCTTCAGTGACGACTTTGATACCTACATCATATTCAGTGGCTACCTCATCAAAGCCAAGAGTGAAGTTTAGCAGACCTCAGTGATGTACTAGCAAGCGTAAAATACATATCTTTGCATAGAGCCATGGAAATAACATCTTATTGCTTATTTTTATATCTTTTATATTGGACATTTATAAAAAAGACCTTCTGGATTTATTTAATCTGAGTATAAAAGTATACAGAGACAGGGTAATATTAGGGGTGTGGGGAACATAGAGCTGAACCAAGGACCAAAATAAAGTCTGGCTTATGACCTCTATTACTCCATTATACTCAAATATTTATTTTGTTAAGCTTAGCTGTAAAAGAGAGGGGTGTTATTGTGGGTTTGTTTCACAGGTCTACAGAACACGTATCTACCTGTCTTTATTATAGGTTTAGTGCCTCATCTTCCACTAGTTGATGGGATATGTTGCAAATGGTGCTCTGATTAAGTACGATGCAGTTCGATGGTACTGTTGAACAAGCACATATTATCTGGAACAGGATTCTATAATAAGTGTATTTTTGTATGATTAGAAATCGCATTTACAGCATTTTTACACTCAAATACAACACCAAAGCAAATACACTGAAATTTTCGAATTTTTTTTTTTTAAAGAGATTTAACCTTAGGTGAAATGTTTTATTTATGGTTTGTTACTTAAATGTTTGTCAAATTCCTCCTGAAAATTAAACTCCATGAGATAAGAGAACTCACATCTTGTGGCACTTTACAGGAAATATTTAATAAAAGGCGAAGTCTTTTATCAAAAAATGCCTCGGGAGGAGGCATTTTCATTGTCAACAGCTGTAAATGTTCTTCTTTCTCTCACTGACATTAATGGAAAGTGACTCCATGTGTTACAGACCAGTTATTTATATATCACTTGAACTTTCCAAATCACAAATATGATGTACATATTAATGACTATATACATATTTATCAAATAAAAACTTAAATAAATAAATAAATAAATAAATAAATAAATAATAAACACAGCTGTTATTGACACTTAAAAACCAAAACATAACTGGTGTTATATGTGGGGGTGTCTTTATTTTCATTGGCATGGGTGGACTATGAAAAGTGGCCAGGTACACTTGACCCAGAGGAATGTTTCCTGGCTGAGAAGTTTGTAGATATATTGGGGTCCAAATGCTTCACACCCTGTCTGCTTAAAGCTAAATGAGAGCAGTAGCACTCTCAACAGCAATTTCTTGTACACTTAGTTGAGATGTAGACATTTGCCTTTGACTTGAACTGCTGTAAGTACAGTAGCTTTAATCCTGCTATTATCATTGACAGATTGATAACAGTCATTAATGGCCATTGTCAGTGTGTGCAGCACTCTCACTTTCAGTTTTATTACAGTCATTAAGACATATTATGATAATGCATCATAGCTATGCACATAACACATGACGAGTTTAATAGCACATGGGTAAACAAAGCTGTGATGAAGTCCAGATGTCAATGTCTTTGATGCTGATTCTTGGCATTCACAGGATAGTTAAAAACAACAACAGCAACCACACAACCCAACACAAAAGACACAAAAACAAATTAACTATCAGTAATTACATGTTTTTTGTTCTATCTTGTTTTAACTCTATTTTTAAAATATTCTGTGTGCTATGGAGACTCTCATTACAATAAACAGAAATCCTTTGTCACCCTCTTGTGGTTACTGAATTGATAACACATTTTAAAAAATATTACTCTGTGTAAGATTAAATAGCATTATGCTTCACTATGATGATTACTATGACAATGAGTCCAGATGAGCTAGCAGGCTATTCATTGTACTCCTTGATCACAAAAATTGTGACACAATAAATGTGTACCTTTTTCTTTATTCAAAAACCTGACTCAACATGACTAGGTTAGATTATTCATTCATTCATTCATTCATTCATTGCTCAGGATTTTGGTAGATCCAGAGTCTATCCCGGGAATACTGGCCATGAGGTGGGAATACACCCTGGATGAGATGCTAGCAGAGGTGGAAAATATTTGAGTAATTCTACTTTATTACTATACCCAAGTACTATTTTGATGTAGTTTACTTTTTCCTTTACTTGTGCATTATTAAAATACTTCAATGCTTGTGCTGTTACTTTCCAAGAAAAGACCTCACTCTTTACTCCTTACATTTTTATTTAATCCTTCACAGTACTTGTTACAAATTTGAATATGGATAAGCCCCTGGACTGGAGTGTGGAACTGGAGGATGAGCACCACTGACTATCACTGTAAAATGTTTCAGTATGCTGGAGTAAGGAAAGACAAATGACCAAATGATCAAATGGAGGTGTCTCCTTTGCTTCCCTAGAAGGAGTGAACTCCACCTAATTTGAAAAAATATGGTGAAATAAGTTTTGCTAATTTGTTCATGTTAATTGGCCATATTTAACAAAGTTGGCTTGTTGTTATTTATGGGATATTTTAATTCTGATTTATTCATTATAAAACCATGTAACATTAGTCATGCACATGAATAAACAGACAGAGACTGAATGATGTTTTCAGGCAAAAGGATGTAGTTTTGTATAAGTCTTAGATATGTAATAAAAGTTATTTTTCACATGAAAACATAATATTAACTGAATGTAATCAGTTAAAAACATTTACTTTTTAATACTTGAGTAAATTTCAAAGTAGCAATTTTTTTTTACATTCACTTGAGTACATTTTTTGGCTGGATACTTTTTTGGCTAGATGTCACTTTTTAACTGACTAAGATTTTGACAAATTATTTATACTTTCACTTAAATATAATTTCTCCATACTTATTCACCTCTAGACACCAGACTCACAGGGCACCATGCACACACACATCCACACCAATCCCCCACACATATTTTTGAGACATGGGAGCAAACTGGGTCTCAGCGCAGGCTCCCTGAGGTCAGGAACATTAGCTGCTGCACCACCATGCCATGTTGGTAAAATTGTAAATTCCACCTTTTCCTCCCGTTGTCCAAAAACATGCAGGTTGGCGAACTGTCTATGCTAAATTGCAAGAGTGTGTGTGAATGTGTGTGTATGGTTCCCTGCGATGGACTGACATTGCACTTGATGTGAATTCTCCCTCTATGTGTTACTGAGATAGGCTCTGGATCCACTGCGACCCTGACCAGGATAAAGCAGTTACTGAAAGTGAACGAGGTTACTATTATCTTTAGAAGTTCAAAATAAAGCCACAGTCATTAAAGTGAGCTGATCTAGTGGCAGTTAAAAAAAATGTGAAGTCATCTTTAAGTAGTGGTGTCCAGTCCATTAAAAACACTGACTGAATAGATGCTGATGTGTGCTTTTCTCTTGATAGGCCTTTATCTGAATGATAATGGGCCATCAGATGGTATAAAAAGGGAACAAAAGCACGTTCGCTCCAAAAGCAACCTTTTTTCTGCAGCCACAACAACACAGCTCTGTGTTCCAGGGCTTTTAGCTTCCTTTTAGGTGTCTTCCGGGAGCGCTTTTCGTTTAAGCCAGTTAAGCTTATGCTAACTCTGCGCATCTGTGCTACTGATCCTGTTTGACACAGCGAGAGAGAGAGAGATGAATCAGATGCGGGTGGTGATAGCACTGGAAGTTACTGCTTGGCCATCTCTATGGTGAGCAGATTTATGTTTGACTTCTGGTCTTGGCTCTACCACAGCCTCTCAAATTAGATTTTCAGTGCAAGCTCTGGACTACTGCCATGTAGCCACTAGCAAGAATGAGCAGCAAATGTTACACAGAAAAAAAACGAAAAAAAACTGACAAGACATATCTTTCTCTGATTATTCAGCTTGTCTCCTTGATGAAGATATGTAATTTGATTTTAAAACCTTTTTACTAGCAGGCTGTAATCAAATAGAGTTTAAAGAAGCCATAAAGCTGTATTAGCAACTGGGAGAAAAATCAACTAGAATGTCTAAAGAAAGCCCAGAGCCAAGCAAAATATACAATTGAGTGAAATGGCCGGAAACAGTGATGGCTCTGCTGAACCGGGCTCATACTGCCTGAAATTGATCAGTCAGAAATAATTTCCTCTGATTAAGCCGCTATTTCCAATGTGTGCTCGTGGTCATATAGCATGCACTTTATTGCATTCATTTCTTTTTCTATTAATACAAAATATTTCAGATCATTATTTTACAGGTGTATGAAGTGCTGCACAAAATATTGGCAATATAAGTCACAGAACCTCTTTTTTTTTTTTTAATTGAGTCCAGTGGCTTGATACTTCTGGCTCAGTGACAATCAGTTCAAAAGAAAAAGTACAGCCTATGAGTTCAGAAGCTAAGATCACAGATGTTCTTTCAATATAAAAGTTTAATTAAACATGCCAGAAATAAAAATGCCAAATGCCACTAAATGTAGCAAATGTTTAAATGTACTAATGTTTCACTGCATGGACAACCAGGTAATTTGAAAGTGATGACTGAATCTAGATTAAACTACTTCCAACATTTTATACTATATCTGTGCCTCTCACCCCAACTGTTTCTGAGGGTAAAATATATTTCTTTTCACATTTCATTTTGGACTTTCTTCCAACCTGTCAGCGATTCTCAGTGGGGCGTATTTTGGAGCACTGACTGCTGACGTACAGCTGAAAAAGTGAACTGCAGATCATGACAGCTTAAACTTTTACATTTAGTTACAATTTATGACAGTATATTTCAAGCATCACTCAAATTTCTCCTGTTTCTATATTATATGTGAATATTAAAAAAAAAAAATCAATCACATTCTACAGTCATATTACATTTTGGAATCACTTAAATGATCTAAATGTACCATTCATGTTTGAAACAAGTGAAAGGTCTTAAAGTTCCTGCTGGTCAGCTGTTCGCTTATTCTTCCCTACACAATTCCAAACCAAAATATTCAGCATGTTTTTCTCCTAGCCTGCATTTACTTAGAGTATTATTGAGCCTGTTGAATTATCTCCACTCATCTGAGAACATCTGACCTCACACTGCACAAGGTTTTCTGCCATTTCACAACCTCACTCTCTAACACAGACCTCTGTTTTTCTGCTTTTCACTTGCCCTAGTGGCCCTGAGTTCAGCAAGCTGGGCTGCTTCTGCATGACCCCTCGGCCTCTCTGCTTCATTGCCAGTCTTGCACTGCGAACCTCTCTGACTGTACTGCTGCAGTAGCGTGGGGAAAAAAGAAGGCAAATAGCAGGAGGAGTGAGTGCTAAAGGCTTGGTGCAAAAGCCAGCAAAAAGCTCCAGCTGTAACCTATTTCCATCACTCTTCGCCCATATAACAGCCATTACCCCTCCCTAGGCCTGGCAGAAGACGAGCTAAGCACTTTTCAGAGGAGAGAGGACAATTTGTGCTCGCTGGAGTGGCTCACCTGTCAACGGCTAGTCCTTGAAGTCCTCCGCTGGTGTGCTGGCATCTGTTTCCAGGGGCTGCTGAACGCCATCAATTCCCTATTCGCTCAGGGTAGGCTTGTGTGAAGAGACCTGGAACTGACTGCTTTAGGAAGCTTCTCTCTAGGTACTCTGACTTTAAGCTCTACTCCATCAGTTCACTCTATCACTGTTCTAAAGATTTCAGTGAAGTCTGCTAAAAGAAGGCAAGCATACCTAGTACTTCCTGTTTTGGCAGTTGTATGTTTTCTCAGAGACTAAATATGCAGTGATTCTACATATCTTTAAATGTGACTTGACACTGAGGCACAACACCAAGCTGGAGTTATAAACCATAGTTAACAAAATAAACTACACCTTCATTTTATATGCAAACAACTGAAATTGATATTAGAGCCAGGTAATTACAGTCTTGATTCCAATATTTTCAGTAACAGAGGTGAGCATTTCTAAAGTTAGTGTTCAAATGTAGCAGCTTAATGTTCCCTGGCTTTCTGTGCCTGATTCAATCAATTAAGGCTTGGTAATTAGCTGATTTGCTAAATCAGGTGTGTTCTAGCCCTGAATGTAAATGTGACTCTATTGGCAGCTTTATAAGATTCGTCTTTGAGGCTGAATTTCTGCAGAATGGCCACTTGATGGCACACTTGGCTGCATGTGCCCCTGGCTGTACGTTTGCCGCTGGCTTCCTAACCACAATGACCCCCCAATTCTGCACATTGTATACATAGAGATCTTATTCATTTTGTGTTCTTTGCAGAACCGGATAACTGGAAGAATTAAATAGAGAGATACCTGAAAACACAAGTAGCCCTACATTAAACAATATCTGATCATAAGAGATATGACACACACACACACACCATCAATATCAAAATTATCTTTAGTCATTAATTTGTAGAACATATAAACACTACACTTGACTGTTGTGAGATTTTAAATGAATCGTAGAGAACAAAGAAAGTGGCTATTTTTCGTTTTGGCTCCACTTATTGCCAGTTAAACTGTAAACCTCAGGGGAGCTTATTAATAAGCGATCTAGAAGGAGCAGCATGATGATTATTAATTATGTCTCCTCCAGAGTACTCACCTGGGAATAACACTGAATTGGTTTAGATAAGGAATATATTATGTGCAGTACTTTCATTCGCCAATCTTTGTATCATATTCAAATCCTTATATACAGTATTAAATACCGACAATACAATAGGGAGGCCTAGCTAAGATGAGTGGGGCTGGTGTGTGGAAATGCACTAAACTGCTGATTTAATCTGGGTAAATTTCGCTCTCACGCAGCAACAGAGATGTGCAGGTCTGCAGGTTGGATTGTAACCCCTGAAAGAAGTCTGCCAGTATTGAACGACTGTAACAGCATACCATGCATATTCTATGTCTAACGGCCACAAGCAATATCAATTTTTAATTTGACGTGCACTTTGAATATGTCGAGGCATATTTATTAGCATATGCCGATATATAATAAATAATCTACTTCTGAAGCCTGCTGGCAACATAAATTTTTCATGCTGAATGTACCTAAATGCACTGCTGCATTTTAAAACAAAATCTTGTGGGTTTAATTTTTATGATGTTTTATTATACATTAAAGATTGAACTCTTGCTCGCATATGTTAGAGATGAAGGAGGGAAAGAGTGTTACATGAACTCCCCATTCCTGTTCTTCACCCCATCTCCCCTAATGACTTGCAATCAAAATCCTTCATTTTTGCTGCCTGCCTCTGCATGTGTAATAGCCAGAGACTGCAATATGTTAAGATTGCACTGCACATAGTAAAATTACCACTGTTGAATTAACCCTTACTCTATTAAACTGGCATTTCATTCACACCCAATCCAATATAAAGAGTAATTCTCACTCCATTTGTGCCACTGGTGTCAGATTGTATTGGGTGAAAAGGCTTAAATGAGCTTGAAGCTCACATTATATAGGCATATCATTTATCAAATTGTGAGCTTTATTCTTTGACTGAATATAACAGTTTACATCGTATGTCATTAGGTCTAGTTTGAAATGGATTCATTTGTTGGGAGGTATCTTTACGTATTTAACAGAGCCTGACTGTGCTCTTGCAGCACAGTGCCATAGTGGAAAAGAAAAGGTTCAGGTGCTGCATGGAGCTTATACTTTCACAGTCCCTCGGAACATTCCACAACTCTTTCAGAATTGTCTTGATTTCTAGTAGACCATGGCAAGGTGCTGCACCGTGGTGTCATGAACAGCAAAGAAAGAGAGTGAAACCGAAGAAGAGCAATGGAGAGAGGGAGAGAGAAGGGGAGAGTGAGGCAGAGAGTGACAGCAAAATACTCAGGCTCCTCTCAAGCTAAAGTGGTATTTGCTGCTTGAGTGACTAAGGTCTTAGGTGACCTCTGGCCCCTCCTACAGCTAAGCTCTAATGGAGGTCTGCTAACACGACTCTTGGCTGCCCTGGGTCTGAAAGAATGACACCCTCCCTCTTTTTGTCCAGCACGGCAGAATTAAATATTAAGAAGCACTCCAGGGAGGGCCCTTCTGAAAGGAAGAAAGCGCGAATGATTAAAAGTTTCTCAGTGTTCGACATAATTGTATTTGGCAAAGGCAGTTGCGATAGAAGAACTCCTTGGGCTCCCTCAATCAGATTTTAACGTTCCTGCAGCCCATCAGTTAAGTCAACAAATATTTACATTAAAAAACCATTAGATGTCCCCTTCTCTCTTGACGAGAGATCTCCAAGGTGTATTCGGCCAATTGTTCCACTCGCATGATTCCCTGTTAATTGCGGCTGATTGGAGCCTTGGGATGTGGGGAGAGTGGGGAAACTGCCCTGTGACTGTACAACTATAAAACATTTATTGGCCAGTCTTGGTCCATGGTCAAAGCCATGCGACGAGGGAATAGCTAGTACACAACAGGGAAGTGTTAAAGGAGGCCTCCCTTTTTTAATGAACCTTTTATGGGTGTTCAAACAGCAGAATAGTCTCTTTTAATGGGTTGCACACCCAGATGCCAGCACTTTGTCCTGTCCCTCTGGCCTACCCTCCTCACATCACTTCATTAATTGGTCCACTAAAGCCATGTATGCTTCTTTCTTTGCTGTGTTTGGTGTTGAAACTGGCCCCCTTGTCTTGGATTCACAGGCTTGGTCACTCACTCCCCTTCCACTGAACAGCAGATGCTACTGTTCTGCCTTGATGGCGAAGCCTTCCAACTTAATTAACACTAAATAATTAGGCAAATAAACATGTAACGGAGGACCACACACTCGCCAAACAGTCCTGAATGATGGCACTACCCACTCTCAACATGTTCCATGTGCAAAACCATATTCTCAAAATTAATTTCCACCTATAATATGTGGTGGAATTTATAAAAGAAGGGTACAGTGACTGAACATGCTGACTACGTCTGATCTAAGAACCTGATGATACCATTTTAAAGTGTGGCTGAGCATCATGAAGGCTTTTCTGGATTAGAATGCTGCGCTGAGTATAATCTGTCATGTGAATAGGAGATAGCTGGATGTAAGTGCAGAAAGAGTTTATTTAAAAGCATGCTGGTAGACAGATCCAAAACATCAGGCAAAAACAGTGTCAGAAAAACAGGCAAAGGTCAAGCGAGACACAGACAGGATATCCAAGGCAGAGACAAAACATGTTCAGGAAAACAGAAAACAGAGTCGAAACCAGAGAAGCAATACAACATACAAAGGCTAGGTAACGTCAGACACAGGATACAGAGCGTATACTTTGCAAAGTCTGTGTGTTAGGAGAGTCCTTATATGCGTGAGCCTTGATTGAGCTGATCAGGAACAGGTGCATGGCAATTAGTCCTAATG
>JAOTRR010000059.1:12891075-12902534 GCA_028570945.1 Gogo arcuatus
GCTCAACTAAGTAAAGAGAAACGACATCCATCATTACTTTAAGACATGAAGTGTCATGTAATTAATAAAAATAAAGAAAAACATTGAATTACATTTTAGTACGTGTGTCCAACCTTTTGACTGGTACTGTTAAAAAAAAAAAAAAATTATATATATATATGTGTGTGTGTGTGTGTGTGTGTGTGTGTGTGTGTGAAGAATAGGCTATGTACGGTGTATGGTTTAAATTTAAAGATCAATTACATTCATATATGAAGACACATGCTAGAATTCCATTTTTATTTAGACACAAAAACATATCTTTACAATACTATACTGTACAGAAGTATACAGAACTATAACTACAGAATCTTCAGTCCATAAGCAATAGATATGTGTAAAATCTTACTACCAGTCAATGTTTTGAACATACAGTATGATCTGAAACATTGAAAATGTCCAGTACACATTGCACATGAGCTGAGCAGCAAATACACAGGTGACAGATTATACATATAAAAGAAGATCTACTAGTGTAATATATACAAGTGTTTACTATTTTTAAAAAAAAATTACAAAAAATCCCCTGGCAGAAGAAAACTGCATGTTGAAATGAAAAAAAGTGTGTGTTTGTGTGTGTGTATATACATTGTGTATATATGTATATATACATAGTGTGTATATGTATATATAGAGCGGTATATATAGAGCGTACAGACACACACACACACACACACACACACACACACTTTAAATCACTCCGCAATTGCATACCTAAATTAAAAGTGCATCAATGACATACTCTTTATGTAGCAGCAATACAGGGGTGTACATGTTTGCTTCACATTACTGAGGTGTACAAATGTGTAACATTTCTATTGCCATTTGTTGTCAGTTTCCACTGCATGTTATCATTCCATGTTCTTTCACTATTTTATTGCATTTCAAAACATTTCAGGCAAATTGCAGCTCTCAGAAAATGATCATTACTGATCTTTACTTTGTGAAACTGGTGATTATTTTAAAACTTTTGTCACAATAATTAGAAAAAAATTTGATTACATAAATGATGCTGCCATTTTGTACTGGCCCATGGCCCATGGTGCCATCTTACAAATGACTGCATTAACAGAGCCAATTAGACGGGCAATCTTTTAATGGCTCACTGCAGCATCCGTGGAAAATGAAGACTTCCATCATGACAATCTGCAAGCTCACACATTCATTTTGATGCCAGCAAACTGTCCTCTAAGCACTCATCTCGTTTTCAGCACTATTTAGCCTCACACTCTAAATACTGGATCACACAAATGGCTAATGGAGTTATAATTGAGTAATAATACAGTATGATGCATATAATTCTGTTTAATATAGACAAAATGCCTATACAGAAAACGAGTGTTTTTAGTAAGAACCACTGAATTCAAAATAAAGGTTTTGTATATTTCTGAATCGTTATGTATCAGTAGGATTCTGGAAGTGAACCAGTGGAAAGTAACATTTATTTTAGAATGGTTTGAATGTTAAATATTTGGGCTCTGATTTACTAAAATCCAAAATAACGAGCACTCATTTCTGTGTTCACTGGGGTGAATTGTGCATGCAGATAGTGGACATGTTGCAGATGAGTTACAAAGAATAATTGTGTGAATTACATCATATGCAAAGTAGGGGGAGGAAACATTATGTAAATGAGGTTTCTTGCATGTGGTAAATATTCCTGGCAGCCGCAGTGAATATGGATCTCCCAAAGATTTCTGGAAGAGTAAACTAAATGTGAAACTCAAGTATAGTGCCAACTAAAGACAAATGAGACAGGTCGAAAAAAAAAACCATATTAAAATATGTTATGAATAAATGAATAAATGTGTCGAGACATAAGTGTGGATTATGTCAATAAGGTATTTGTGAAAGAAAACCTTTTCAAAGGCTCTGTTTAAATGCTGTGGACATGAGAGGTATGAATATGCAGCAAATATCTTAGTAATAAACATAAAAATACCACAGTAATAGTAATTATAAGTCACAATTTTGAGAATCTACATTATCAGCTCATTATTAAGACTTTGTAACTATTCTAATCTTGTCTTCAGTTGGTGGAAACGGGCTTCCTCAATTTTAATGCCCCATGCGCTCTGGACATATTAATTTGCGGACACAATCGATATTCCTGAAGTGACATTCAGGGTTGGTAAATTACAGTATTGCTGCCAAATTAATTGATTTCCATTTAGCACCTTGAGTTCCCACCCAAATAGCATGTTTAAAATACTCACAATGAACAAGACATGCTACTAGGCCAATGTGAAAGACACAATTCTTTGTAGATCCTGTTAGAATGCATATTTTGTTTTTTGAGTCTTATCAAATTTGAATGTTTTATGCAAACCTTTAGTAAATCAGGACCTGTGTGTTAGAATGAGAAGAACTTAATTTAGCTTTTATTTTGTGTTATAGTTGGTAAAATGAAAGTGGAGTCTTTTAAATTTGTCTTTAATTGAAATGAAAATGAAACCAGTGTCAGAGGGCAGCTTTAATACCTTCAAGTTACTTGGAAACATCATATAAACACAATTAAGTAGCCCAGCTGCACAGCACAGAGTTATTATTATAACACAATTAGACAATCAGTTTTCTTTTCTCTTTATGAAAAAAAGTATAAAGAAATATGATTTAACATTTTACATAGTTATATAAAAAATCACAATGTAATATCTGTAGGCTTATAATAGTTTAGAAAAGGAAGAATACATAATTTACTTTGTTTTTCTAAGTTTGAAGCACTACAGCAGAGCTATACTTTCTTAAATATGCGAACACATCTATTGTTACACACAAGTATACATCTTCTTATCTATCTAGGCTTGACCTTGTTAGAAAAATGGATATGTACATAGATGAATTAAAAAAAAACAACAAGAAGAAACTTTAAAACTGATAAAGTGCAAGCATGGATGTAGAACATATTTCAGTGTTATTTACAGCTTATGTTAGCAGTCATTTGGTAGCACTAGCCTTGTATTCCATTCCCACAGAGAAAGAACTTGGCTGTTATCTAAGAAAAGATAGCAACATTTTCAGCTTGGAGGCACTGTGTTTTGAGGTACCATCCAGAAAAAAGCATTTATTCTATTATAAAGCAAATAAAATTCATGTCTATGTGTCAAAATTGAAATCTGGCAGGAAAATGTCTGGCTTGTGTTAAGATTCTTGGTTTAGGCTTCAGCACTTATTTCTTACTGTATAATAATTTTGTTGATGTATCAGTATTTTTAAAAAAAAAAAACATTTAACAATGATAAATGTGTTAATAATTGTACTTGATGTTACCATCATTATCTTCGCAGTGTTCATAAGAAACTAATTAAATATTTAACCAGCATTATAGTAGTAAGGAAAGGGTTGGGCTCAACTGCTCACTTTTTATTTCTTTTTATCAATACAAAACAGATGCTCTTTAAAGAAGAAGATGAAGCTCATAGAGGTGGTGGTGGATGTGAAGAGAACGCTTATTTAAGTGAAATATTATGTTGTAAGGTAAATTTTTTCTTAAAAGAGGGGGAAGCACTGCATCCAATCATTGTTTAACAATGGGCTGCGTGTGATTTCAGTCTAGCAGGAGAATGGTGTGTCTGAAGCCACAACTGCTATGGTAATAGAACGAGCCGAACAGCAGCGCTATGTGCAGAGTAAGCCTGGTGTATCTTCAAATGAGATCAGTGGTTATTGACTCAATGGTGTTATCTTTAATCTGTGGAGTAAATTGCTTTGGATGCTGCCCCTCCATCCTGAATCTTTTCTCCCTTTCTTCTATAACTCCCACCTTTCTATTCCATTTGAAGTGAGCAGGCAGCTATTTACTGGGCAGGGTGTGTGTCAGCGTATGGGGATGTGAGCTGCTTCTGAGCCTCAGGGACATGATCAACACCCTGAACAACTTGGAAACGAGAGAGGCCCTATTTCACAGAAAGGATTATTGGCTTCTCCCACTCTTTCTCTCTCTTACACACACATTCTCTCTCTCTCTCTCTCTCTCTCTCTCTCTCTCTCTCTCTCTCTCTCTCTCATAGTATGTTCTCTAAAGGCCTAGCATGTCTTATCACTGGCTTTCTACAAAGAGCTGGGTATGAGCATAATGTCACCTTGAGAGAGAGCTTCTCACCTGTGAACTTCTCCACTGGGAGGAAGAATGGCATGAATCATAAGAAGCACTGCCAGAATGCTAGAATGTACCCATATTTAGGGGTATGTACATGTAAAATCAAGAAAGAAGACGACAGAATAAATATATTTCAAGGGTACAAACCACTCTCTCAGGGTGATTCAATCCAGGATAGTGTGACATGGTTAACCTATGGATCTTACCTGAGAGGAGGTACAGACCACGTCTGATAAGGTTCAATTGATTTTCTCAAAACTCGGCCCGTTCATCTTACTCTCCCTTCCTCTTTGAAAGAACCCTTAAATCTTTGCTGTCTTATTAAGGATTCTGAAGTCACCTACACATTTTTGGCCAGCTAATAATGTTCAAGAAATATATGACTTGGTGGGACACACCAAGCGCTTAACAAGTACCTCAACAGCAAATCAATAGCTGCACATGTTTCTCAGTACCCTATGGTGCTTCATCTCTGCAAAATGTGCAGAATCTCAAAGGAAAGGGAAGCTTCCTTGTTTCTCATTTTAAACTTACTTGGCACTTTTTGCCCTTTTTTTTTTTTTTTTTTTTTTTTTTTTACAGTTTTATCTCATTATTGTATTTCAGCATCTCATTGCAAGAGTGACCTTTAAGAAGAAGTGTGTGCCACAACAGCAATGAATATTTCAACAGCGCACTGCTCTGCCTTCACTGTCTTCATTTAAGCTGCAGTGGGATTTCAAGATTTTATCAGCTAGAGGGTGCAACAGACCATGTAGTTCCAAAATGCTCTTCATCTGTGATATTAATACTCTATGTTTATTTACAGAATGATATAAGAGCTGGAGATAATAGCTGTGATTAAGCACACACTTGTGCTGGGGAGTCTTGCTCAGGGCACTTGATCATGAATATAAGAAATCTATTCCCCTGAAAGAGATTGTATAGAGTACTGTTTTGTTCTATTTAGATTTTAATATAATTATGGTTTAATAAAGTTTATTTTTCTTATATTATATATGCTTAGAAAACATTTTATTGTCAATCAATCACTTGAGAACATCAGCATTTATTGTGAGAGATGAACAAGAAAAAAAAAGAACTGCATTTACTATTTCTTAAAATATTATGTTGGTCTGTAGCAATGGAATACATTTGGGTTAACAGTATATCATTTCTTGACAGGAATACTGTAAAACTCCACATTACTATCAGCATGGGTTTGTGAATAAGGGTTTAGTAAAGGAATAAAACACACAAAGACACTGTACTGGTTCCTGGAAGGTGAGGAGAGAGCTGAGCCAATGAGCATTTTTAAGTAAAAGAGAAATTGAAATGTTATATATTATAACAGATGCACAATCAGCAGAAAGGCAGCTTAGCTACTGTTCCATAAGGAAGAACTTAGCTTTTGAAACAAATCCCTTTGGGAATTTCCATTTCCCTCTAAAATTGCTTCAGAAAAGTGGTTAAAATGTGTTAGAAGGATGCACTAACTCTGATAGTTTAGCACCACTTTGAAAAGGAAAACAAACCCAAAACAATGGTGATATATCCATACTGTACACATTATTCCTACCAAGTCGCAACTGGAACGCTTGTGATACAACCAGATGGCTTCTTTTTTTGTATCAGTCAAGCAAGAGCAGAGAATTAATTATGCTTGTGTTTCTGGCCAGATAGTTGCTTTGCCCATGTTGCTTAGTGCAGTGCCATTGAGTAATACACATAAAGCCAGTGCAAGGCCCTCTTCCTTCACTCCCTCATAACATAAATCAGCTGAGCTCATGCCCATAAATCTAAGGCCAGACTAAATGAGAAAGCTCATTGAACAGCACCTCTCCTCCCCACAAGCTGTCATTCAGCTCCTCCTGCCTTGGCCCACGCATTTCAATACAAACAAAACAGATTCCAAATCAATACAATGGTGACACACACACACGAGAAAACATGGGAAAACTGTACAAATGCTAAGAGGTTTGACTTGAAAGGGTGTACAAGGTGGGGGTCGGTGGTAACCTGGAAGCATTTTGTTCTATTTAGTTTCCCAGGAAAGGAGAAGGTAGGTTGTTTGCATTTTTGTTTGCTTTTTGTTTTGTCTGGGGATGAATTTTCTGTCTTTAGTATGGAGTGAAGCGACTGTACCCTCCTCTGTATAGGCTAGCCTGCAACATCAAAGATGAAAAAAAAAAAGGTTCCCATCAGTGTAAATTATTTGGGTTCTGTTCTCTTCCATTTCTTCTTCCTTTTTCTTACTAAATCATCTATTTGCTTCGCAGTGGCAGGTTTAATTCTATGGCTAATGTGTTTCTGAGCTGAAGGGTACTCTTAAAGTTAAACCAGGTAGAGACTAAAGCAGTTCACACAATCTTCAGGTAAAACATATATCTTATTACATTTTAGAAAAAAAAAATCCAATAGCACTAAATGATTTATAGGTATATAAACATGATTAAAACCCTTTATCCTGGCCTAACAACTCTCTTCAAACCCACAGAGAGCAAGAAGGAGATGGTTCTCTTTAAAGGCTCAATATAGTTCTCTTGCCCAGAGGATAGTTTCTCTAGTCCTCAGGTTTATTTGATCAGAGATGTCCTGGGGTATATTAAGCACTTTCTCACTGCTGTGTTTTAGCTGGACTGCTGCTCAAACCCAGAGTATCAGCTTCAAAGCTTCCATCTCCAGCCTTTTTAAAAAAAACACACACACATGCCTCAAAACTTGGCATGAATTCTCATCAATTTTGCTCTCAGAGATTCGGCTAAAACTAACTTACTTTACCCTCTTTGAGACTCATTATTAAACTTATTTATACTTGATTTGATGATCAAATATGCTTAAAGTCTGTTAATTTCACTGACTGGAGATTCAGTGGTGGTTCCTAGCAACTTCTTTATTCACTGCCAGCTTGTCCTGTACACTAGTGAGAGCTGTAAAGACCTACTATTGCCCCATATCCAGCTCCAAATTTGCTGATCTGTTGTGCTTTAGACCAACAAATTATGGTCATGAGAAAGGGAGGATATTTTGAAAAAGGAAGAGGAAGAAGGAAGGAAAAAAATCAACACAGGCCACAGTTTTAATTAAGTAAATGAAGAGGAAAAAATGGTCTTAATTAATGAAAGCTTTTAGCTAGCAGCTGCACTGGGGAATAATACTGTTTTGAGAATCACACGCATGTCAGCTTGGTAAATTCCAGCCATTTGTCTTAGGCAGAGTGTTTGTCCAATAAGCCCCATGGGCATGGGAAGGTGAATGCAATGAAATCTTTTTGGTCTTTCCTGCTCTCTATATCTTTTGCTATTCTTTAGTATCCCTTGGCACGCTGCTGCACGCACTTGATGGTCATAAATCTTTAGATATATCCCTACCCACAACCATAAAAACAAATAAAAACCCAAAACAAACATATGGTACAATTGTTTCGTTTGCACAGATAGGAGTTTTAGAATTTTTCATCTTTGATGTTAGCTGCAAAAGCTAGCTAAAAACAAACATTAACAGAACAACTATCCTCAACATTTTGAGTATTCTCATATGGAAAGTAAAATAGGTTGGACTTAACTCTTAAATCAGACTGAATTAATCAAGGTCAGTTCAATATCGACTTTGAGACAGAACATCCCCTTTCAATTACTAGGGAATTGAGATTCAATGTTCAATTATTCTGGACAAACTGATACATACCTGGGAAGATGAGTAAAATGAGGCAAGTAAAATGTTCTCAGTTGTCAGGTTCATAGGCTGTGTTTGTGTCACAAAACACAATCCACAACCATCCCAACTTCATACTTTTATTACTATGTCTACACTAAATCTAGTATTGTGAGGGTCCACTTTCATCTATGCTTTGCCACAATTACTTTTGCTTCTTTGTAATTTGATCACACATTTTGAGCACCAACTGCTCGAGTAACATCAAGAAAACATCATGTGGATGAAATCAGGAGTATTTGTGTCTGTGCTATAACAGTTTCATGTTTCGGAAAGCAAGACTTACCATAGTGCCAACACTGTATGTGGCTGCAGGTCCAATCGTGTGGTGATAAGGGTCTGCTGTTGCATAGACTCTGCCATAGCTGTATAAAGAGGGGAGAATATAGAGGTTATCCATTAATATTTCAAGAAGTGAATCAGCTTCTTCTTTTAATTCCCATTATTCTTTTCTCTCTTGATTTTTAGTGAAAATGCTACTGTCTCCTTGATTAAATATACAGTATAGTATAAAGGTAAAGGTATGTGGAAAACATGTTTGCGGTCATTGGTGTTTAGGTGAAAAAGTAGTGAGAATTTTATCTCTTTCAGGTTGTGGTAAAAGTTATATTAATTTGAGTTGGACATGTGAATGGAGAAAATGAATAAAAAGAACAAGAGGGAAGCTGGAAGAGTGAGTGCACATCAGATACATTTTGTGTGTATGCATGTGTGTGTGTGTGTGTGTGTGTGTGTAGCTCTTTTCATTCTGGCCATGCTCCTCTGCCCTGCCTTGTTTGCCCAGCCTGCACTGGGGATGGCTGTTTCTCTAACTCTTTTCATTGTTGGCGGGTTGGAACTAATTCCTCCAAGATGGGCCTCACTTGTTCACTTATTTATTTATTTACTTCCAACACTTCCCTTCTTCATTTGTTTACTTTCCCCCAACACACGCTTGCAAATGAGGGCCTGTGGGGAGCAGATAAGGCAGTGCAAGGCCAGGGCTAAGGGCAGGGACCGAGAGAGGAGAAAAGAAGAGACGGGGGAAATCCTCAGCCCAGACATGGCTATTTCACATGGAAATGCTATCGGATCTGACCAGGTTTTTGTCATGCAGGACTTTCAGTGTCTGTGTGTGGTTTACCCGGGAATCCCCAGGTCAATATGGAGCCTGGCCATTCTGAACAAATTAGCATTACTCTGTAAAATATCAGCAGGTAAATCACTAAAGCTCCACACCAAAATGTAGTTTACCGGGAGTATATTCATTCATCATTTCACAAACTAAATGGTTTAAAAAAAATCGTTTTAGGTGTAAACAGGCTATGAGTCTTAAACACATAACATCGCCATTGACAAAGTTATTCCACTTGAGTTAGCATAAGTTCTACAGAGTTCACATTCCTCCACTCTTGACAGAGTTCATATTAAAAGAATGGTTTAGAGGAAAATAAAGTCAATTTATCTATTTAACTCATTTTAGTCAATTAACTGAAACACATTTGATGCCAAAATGCAGGTTGTGCTGTATTTTCCCATGGAGCTTGCTGTTGAAAATAATAAAAACAATGTAGTTATCATGAAGTATGAAAATAATGTGGCTATTTAGCATCATGCAAAGTGCAAATGGAAGTCATTACAGACTTGCCTCGAATGACATTGTCAGACTAAGCTACAGTATATACAGTATATAACTTATGATAGGTTTTGATCTGTTTGTACTGAAGAAAGTTGAATTGACAAAGTATGCTCTAGGAATGTAGACTTCTGCCGCCTCGGAGATTCTGTCACGGATATCCGGGAGCAACAGTCACCGACACAGCAGATACAGCTGTTCAGAGATGTTTCTCAGTTTATTGAAAGACAAATATGAGTACAGTATATATCCACATTCAAGAGTGTGGTGTAGTTACATGATTGGAAGATGTGATTTACGAAGCTGAGTTATCTGTGTATGATTGAGTAATGCCAACAGGTGATGAAGCATTACATCACTGGTCAGGATAGCGTTATGAAAACAGGGAGCAGATGTGTGAGCAAAGATAAGTTTCAAGGATTTAACTGGAACTAGCCAAAACAAGTAGCAATCAAACCAGCCAGAACTAGTTGCAAGCGTGCCAAACAAATATCTCTATCAACTTACAATAAACATATCCTATATTTCAAATTACAAAACTATACATGGCTGACAAATCGAAAGTCAAAACCAACATAGTGTATTAGTATGGTTTAGGGCCAATACAAGTCACAAGAAGAGGTTCCAAGGTCCTTGAAATAAATTCTCTGTAACTGTACTGGAGAGATGAACACCACTCTTCCTAAAGATATTCCTTCAAAAATGATCAGTTAGAATACTTTTGCAGTGATTTGCACTGACTCTTCACTCTAAGGTGACTAGTGGACTCAAAACATGGCAGCAACTTGCCTAGCATAACAGAGTTTTTCCTTTAATTTGGAACATGTCTGTATGTAAATCAAGTACTTATGTATTCAGTTATACATAACATTGTCACACAGGATCAGAAACCAAAGACAAATCTATTTGTCCTGGTTTGAGGCAAATGTTTGATGATTTTGGCTTGCAGTCTGTATGCTGCTAATTGGTATTCACAAGCTACTGTTACTTGTTAGCTACGTTAGCCTTGTAGTTTCAGTCCAAAATTGAATACACCATATATATTATAGAGTCACTATAGTATCTGAGCTAAGCAAAATAAAAAAATTATAAAATTTGATTTTGTAGCTGTAACACTCTGCCTACAGTGATCTGCTCCATAAAATATCAAATAAATAAACATCACATAGAGAGGACCTGTTAAATAATAAAGAGAATACAGAAGAAATGCTTTTTTTTTTTTGCTGAAGGAGGCTTGTGGGAGGACAGAATGATAGAGTAAGAGGCAACGGGAGGAATGAGAGCGTGAAGAGAAGAGGCGGCTGAAATCACTGCAGCAGAACGCCAGTCTCTTCACCTGCTCTGATGTGGATCAGCGCTTGCCTCTGATAAATCTTACATTATCTGTGCTCTTCAGGCTAGTGGGCAGGGCTGGGCCTTATCACCACTGACACGCTCAATCTCGCCCAGATTAAACCAGCGCCTGCTCTGATCCAACCTGACAAGGGTCCCCACAGGTCTCAGATAAATTACTGACAACACAGCACCACCCTGTTTCTCAAACACACATCCCACCATGGCAAACACACACACAGCCCTCCAGGCCTGAGATAAGTGGCCAAAGCTCTGGGAAGTAAGCTCACTGAGGTGTAAGATTATGTATGTATGTAGATGAGATGCTAATACAATTTATACCACAGTACTGTTGATTAATTTTCTACAACATCAAGGCTCTGACAGTAGTTCCAGCTATAATCTAAATCACACAATCAGGCATATTGTATATTAATGCACTTGTTCTAATATGTTACTGTTTCTATAGAAACTCATTCACAGGGAACTGTATGGCAGATGCTCCATGTAACCTAAGGCTAATATTAGCTGGATAAAAAAAAATGCATTGTTGGTTATCAAAGAACACAATCATTGATATGATGATCCTTTCTGTTAGGAGACATTTGATTAACATACACTCACCGGCCACTTTAATAGGAACTTGTTCTTGATGCTAAGATTCCTGTTCTTGGCTGGCAG
>JAOTRR010000059.1:12969431-12979556 GCA_028570945.1 Gogo arcuatus
CACACACACACACACACACACACACACACACACACACACACACACACACACGGGTGCGTTCAGAAACGATGGCCAGTCATCCAGGCAGTCAACATGTCCTCATTGTCAGTGTGGGAGGAAGACCGGAGAGAGAAGATGATGAACAGCAGATGCCTGATTATTATTGCACACAATAGAGATGACACCCAACAAAGTGTGCCAATAACAGGACCATGACTCAAGGTTATAATGTTTCAAATATTGGATATTATTTTCAGATATCATGGCACTTTGGTGGTTGCGATCTCACTTATGTTCACGTTTATATACTGTATGTGTTGCTATGTATTATTAAATAAATATATAAACAGCAAACCTGTTATTTTATATTTAGCTAATTTTCTAGTCCTCTAATCAGTTCATGCCTGCCAGCCAAACAGAAATGAGTATACGGCCAATAAAAGCCCCGCTGATGTCTGTGATAAAGTCTCGACTAACAGTGCAGAACAAGTAGAAAATCACAGAGAGAGACTTAAAAATTTCTAATAAAAGTAAATCAATAGACTATGTGAATTATGTCATCTCTCCACTTTCCATCCAAAAAAGTCCATCTCTCTCTCTCTCTCTCTCTCTCTGAAACACACAAACATCTCTTACACACTCTCTATTACGCACATACACTTACAGATTCTGAAAGCCAGAGGGGCTACTGGTGTGACCATCTCAGTAGAGGCCAGGGCTGAGGCTGAGGAATTAATAGAGGTAGTTTGTTTCACACCGGGGAGTCTATTAAATGCCATGTCACGGCAATGCCATGGGGAGTAACAGGCAAACAGTACCCAAAGTCTGAGGAGAGGGAAAAAAAGCTGCAGAACAGAGAAAAGGGAAAAGGAAGAGTGAAAGAGACAGAGAGATTAAACAGTGAGAGAAAGAGACAAAAGAGGCTGGGTGAAGTTGAGGTGCTAGTGCTGCCTGCCATCCTTGCTAATCAGCAGACTTCATTCTCCTCTCCTCGTTTTTTCCTTCCTCTCTGGCTATCGATCGTGTGCTCTGCCATTCCGGACCCCATTCAGAAGGTGCAGTGGGGAGCCAAGACTATCATGGCTCTCCATTGTCTTTTTATTGCCCCGCTGTTTTACATTAAGACCTGTCCTGCAAGAGAGAGGCCCAGTACCAATCACAGCATCCTTAAACCCTCGTCCCTGAGGTGGGAGCTCAGTGTCTCTGACAGTCCTATCAAGTCTGGTGCATGCCGCACACACACACACACACACAGACACACACACATACACACACACACATGCTCATTTGTCCACTGGACACAATCCATTGGCCACACTGCTCAGCAAGACACAAGATAATTCTCTGGATCACCTTCGGAGAGGATAATTATCCACCGCTGTCCCTGCACACACTAGAAAAAGAGAGATCTCTCTTTTTTTTTCACAGACCAAACATCAGTTTAAAGTCACCCAACTTTAAACTTGCTCTAAAGACCATATATTTTTTTTTCTGTATGGAATGATAAATTGCTTGATGTGTCGAACATGTTTACTTTCATCATGTAAACTAGATTGTATAAATATGCAAATTAGATACGACTCCAGTCCTACAAACGCTTTTCCCATGGTAAACTGTTGTTGAATGAATCTGCATATAGGATATTTTACGACACAGTAACATTCGCCTGTTACATATTTAATACTGACTCTGATTTCCCAGTGAGATTATCATACATCCCATATTTCATAAACGAATGCAAAACCAGCCCAGTGACAGTTTTCATACTTTGACTAGACTCCACACTTAATGTAATTCCCTGGAAAGAATTTAATCATAAATAAAACATTTATACATATGTTGTATAGTGTGCTTTAAAAATAAAATTAAAAAACATACATGTAAGTAACGGTGTGCAGCACAAAACACACTGTGTGAGGTGTAAATCGTGGTTTTAAAGCCGATGTGAAGTGGTGGAGAAAATCACATTTGACAAGCATCATTAAGAGACATATGATAAAAGTATATGAGTGACAAAAAAAGACACTTTGAAAGCTCAAAATTAACCTAATTTTGTGGGAAAACCACATACCTAGTAACATTTTCCCATAAGGTCCTGAATTACACCGGTAATTTACATGTAGTTTTGCGAGGCAGAAAAATTACAGACAAAACTGACAATAATTGCCCAAAGTTCATATCAAAGACAATATGCAGGGAATCAGCTGCACTTTACAATTCCCCACACTTTTGTTATGCTGCCTTCCTAATTTTTGCCCACTCCTCCATGAAATGTATATGTATAATGACGAGAAGCACACTTCAAACATAATCCAACATTTAAAATGTTTTAGCTGAGGCTCTGATACAGATGGCGTGAAATTGCTCTTTTGCAATGTTGAACTGTGATGTTGCATGATTTGCTCTGGATGGTTTTGAGGAGAGGATGGCATCTCTAAAGATAGAGAAGAAGTGCTGTTTTTCATGCAGTCAAAAGCACAGTGTCTTTCTTGACAAAGATTGTGATATGTTTCATTAGGTTCAATGTATTACCACACTCACCAGACAGAGGCGGCATTTTAAGGATCTGACACTGCTATTACGTAGCTTTACAAAGTATGGCCAGATGTCAGGCCTCTAGCGGCTGAGACATGTTTGTGTGTTTATCTGACTTGTTATTTTTTATTTTTTTTGCATTAAAATGACATTTAAAAGAGGTTTGCTGTAGTAATGTTTTCTTACCTTGTTTATTTTAACCCATTTATAAAGTATATAAATGTTTTTGATGGAACTGAATGGGAAAGGGGTTAAGTGCAAGTCAGAATCGAAATCCTGGGACTGAAGATAAGATGTCCTGGAAAATTATCAGAAGAGCTTATGAATGACCACAAGCTAATGCAGGAAAGGGGATGTTGTCTTGTTAGCTATTAATTCCAAGACATGGTGAAACTTTTTGAGGTGGCTAATTTAGTACTCTGACAGGAGGAAAGCTGAAATTCAGTGAAGAAGAATAGAAGAAATTGAAATAAATTTCAATTTAAAGATCTTGAAACAAAGAACCTGTTGTCTATTTGTGGCAAGAAAATTTGGCAACACCTTTTTTTGTATTACAGTCCACTTTAGACACATCAAACTATCTATAGACTGTCATTAACCAACCTATTAACTGATTCTCAACATGTCAGATGACATATACTGTATCTTTGGCATAAACAGACCACATGAATCTGAAAATGTGATAGGATGAGGAATGTGCTGATGGTCTATAGATGATCTACGAAGACATTCAAAATAAAAAGGGACAAGTTCATAGGCTGGTTGATGACATGCTGTTGACTGGCTGACTAACCATTAGTTGACTGTTTGTGTCTAAAGAGGATTATTTACCAGTTACCAGCAGAGAAAGCTGTGTAAGGAGTTTGAAATGTAAATTCCTACACTTACTGAATGTCACTTACTGTATAGAAACTGTGTGCATTTTGGAACAATGCAATATACAACATAAATGCTGCATTATATTAACTGTAAATGTTTGCTAATAAAGCCCCAGATTTGGAATGTGAAAACTGTATTTGTGTATTCTCCAGTAAAAGCAATATGCAGTTACATAACATACTGATTTTTACTGAATTTTATACCCACCTCTAGTAACACATAAAGAACACTGAGGAGAGATATGTGCTCTCCTCAATCTCATCCTATTACCTGTGTCCAGACATTACTGTGACAGGTCAAAGCCCCTCAGCCCCCTCAGTCTTTCCCTCGCACACAGTTTGCAGAGACATGTTGGCCTGTCTCCAGGTGGCCATCAGAGTACTTACTGCAGGACTTACCCTACACCTGTTTCAGCAACTTTAGCTTTGGCAAGTCCTTTGCCCAATCAAATTAATTTCCTGCAAGACAGGCTGAAGGTGATGCTTCAGATAATGAAGGCTGGATACAGAGAGCAAACAGTGCACACATGAGTGTATGAGGAGAGATGAACTGGTAGTGGACTATGGAAAAAAAATGGAGACAACCATGAAGTACACATTCATTCATGTGAGAGTACTTCCAGTCATTCAAAACAAAGAGGTCATAAATTATGAGGAGAGACAGCAGAGGGAAGTCAAAGAGGAGAGGGTAGAACATGTTTGTTCATTGAAAGCAAACATTGCTCTTTTGTCCTTTTGTCCATCCACCTGTCCATCCATCCAGGTGGTTTAAAGAACTCCTGCTGGTCTGCTCTCTGCTCCCGACCACTCTCCTTTCCACATGCCTCGCTTACTCATTAGCACAACATGAGCGCACACTCTAAACTGTCGGCCTCCTTTGAGACAACTCAAGCCAAACACTGCAGCGAGAGGCTGCGGGACACTTCCTCAGATCAAGACTCTTACTTATATAATTCCACCAACTGCTCTCAGAATAAAGACTGCACCGTAATGACCTGGGCTGACAAGCCAAGAGCAAGACAAGGGGTGTGTGTGTGCAAGGCTACAGCTCATGAATATCACAACAGAAACCAACAAAACTGCTTGGGTTTCCATGAGGTATGTGGGAGAGAGTCTGAGAAATAAGAATTGCCTATTTAAAGGTACCGAAGGCAGCTGTTTGCAAAACCTCGCCATGCTGAGCTATCTGACAAAACCACAGGAAGGGCAAATAATGTTTCCTTCTGATGGTCACTGTGTGGCTCAAGACATCCACTTTGCCTAATCCGACTTCATTCACTTGCTTAGAGTTTAGCATTGAATAAAATATTTATTGGTTAAGTGGTACAGTATTTGCCAGTGGAGGAGCTCATGAAATTTTCAGACTATTATGAAAAAAGGGGAGAATTGGAAAATAGTAGTTTGTCCTAAGTAATGAGAACTGAAGGGTGTAGGAGCACTGCGTGTGTGAGTATTTGTGCATGTGTGTGTGTATGTGTGGGTTTATGCATGCAATGTTGTTTTGATTGTGCAGTTACAGAGGGAGCACTGGGAGAGGTATTGGAGCGCAGTGTGTGTACAGGTGTAGGGACAGCCATTAGAAAGCTGTGCAGCACTATAATGGAGAGAGGAGCAGATGTGACACACTTACTGCAAGCCTGACAGCAGAAAACACACACACACACACACACACACACACACACACACACACACACACAAGCAGAAGAGCAGCAACATATGGACACAGTTTTCACAAACAAGTGCAGGCTTCACTGTAGACTCCTCCTGAGAAAGCTGTAACATGAGTAGTGTCAGACAAGAGTATCACTTCGGCACCAGCTCATTAGCGTAGCAGGTAAAGTAACTGTTGGAATGAGTGTACAGTGTAAATCAGCAGGTACACGAGAAAGTTGGATTTTTTTGTGCACCAAAGGCTTTCGGAGATTACACTTCAAACCTAGACCTCATCACTTTTTATGCAAAAGCATTCAGATTTTTTAAACAAAATATAAATACAGTCGTATGCTCTAAATTCATTAAGCACATGTTAGAAGATCATTATAAACTGTCTTCAGATATTATACAAGAGTCATTAAGTTAAGAGAGTCATGCAGCTCACCATCTTGGTCTACACTGGCTTTTCTTAGTCACCTCTCAAACCATAATAAAGGATTTAAATGGGTAAAAAGGCCACAATGCAAGGACCTCTGCTCAAGGAAGTATGCTCAAACACTTTTATTGTAAATAAATACCAAAATCTAATAAAAGCAGCATTATTCCTTTAACATAATGCAAATGTAGTAACTTCCTATAAATAAGCCGTCTTTTTGGTTAGTGACTACATCCAGAACTCCAGTGTTCGCTGTCTTCCACGTCATTACAACTCCATCATGTAAGCACACTTCTCAGATAAAGCAGACCTTTACTCACTGGCCTGTTCTCCCTCCCATAAACTGCACTCATTTGGCGTCTGATTGTTGGTGGCAGCTGTTTGATGAGGTGAATAAAAATCCAGTAAATAATATATGGCTCAGATCCTCTGTTTATCTGGTGTTCTACACATACATATACACATATACATGCACTTGCACAGATACACAGACACACAAAGACTAGTGCCTTTGGTTCAGATAGCACAACATATTTCATAACTAATGATGGACTCAGATCAATAACTTTGGCTTTTTATCTTCAGAATACAAACAAAAATGTGGGGATAAACAAACAACTAAATAAATTGATTTTAAAATGTTGAAGGTGTAATAAAAAAAAAGCTGAATGGCTTCTCTTGTCTTTGATCAACACTGATGGCTAAACACACTCACATATGTAAGGGTGGGGTTCCAAATGCCGTCCTTTTGTCAACTCCATTGCTTAATTGATTTGGATCCGGTTTGAGGTGGAGGGGGTAAGATAAAACTGGGAGTCTGGTAAAAATGAAATCGAGGCAGGCATCTGTTCCCCTATAACTGGCCATAGTTAGCCAGATTTCATCTGAGCTGTGAGGGCCTATTCATCGAAGCATTAGCTGTGTGAAAATGGCTGCATCCAGCCGGACTTCTCTCCCTCTGGCCCTCGTTGCCCAGCTGGCCTGTCCAGCCTGCCTGCAATCCTCTGCCACCGAGCACCTGATAAACTCCTTTTTCCACCTGATCAACGCTCATTTCCCATTGAGTGAACGTAATTCCCGAATCTCCTTTTGCTTAGCTAATTTATAGCCCTATGCAGGCAATTTTCCTCTGCGCCATATGAGGCGAGCTTTGCCTGCTCTCAATTACCGTAAATTGTCCGCAAGTGAATGAGTGTATGAGACCTGAATTGAGGGGAAGGAAGGGAAAGCATGCGTGGGATGGGGGTAGGGTTGTTGGACCGTGTATGTGTGTGTGTGTGTGTTTGTGTGTGTTGTGGCTAGGTATGGCTATGCAGTGGTGGGTCGTAGGCAGCAGGATGAAACTGATTGCTGATTTACAGTTTAGGTTCCACTGAGACCCTACCCACCCAGAGCCCTACGCTCGCCCACCCACACCCACACCCACACACACACACACATTCAGCCAGTGAATGTCTGACCTCTTTATAGCGTGTATGATATATGTTGCAGGTGCAAGCCGGGTTATCTATTATGAATGAGACATGTATTGTTCGGAGCATTAGTAATGTATGAGCTGGGCTTTTGTGGAAAACAACTATGGGTCCTCGAAGCAGTCCCAGCCCTTGCTTCCTTTTCTCCACCTCACTCTCACACATACACACACAGACTCTGATAGTAGCACTAACTCATGTTACGAGCCATAGCACATGACAGCTTCTGCACATTCAGCACGGCCTATCCGATTTGGACGCTGGGAGTTCTGCCTCAGGGGCCGTGGTCTACCTCCTCAGCTTTTCTGAGCTGAGATGAGATGAGGAGAAGACAGGAAAGAAGGAGTGCAACGTGGACAAGTCCCTCCATCGAGTTTGCTGTCTGGCTATAATTTATCCACCATGTGCACATCTTGAATTATCTTGACAATGAGCTCCCCCTACCTCTCTAGTTCTCTCTGCCAGGGTGCGATGCCTTTTAAGCATTTTTATCACTGACATTTAGATCTGGAGTCTATATCTAGTCTGCGTTCGCCTGTAAGACAGAAGCGAGGGAAATCTTACTGGCCGCATCACTAACTCGCAAAAATGCTCTCAAGAAAATGTCGCCCACCTTCATAATTGATGAAGCGAGTCTGGTTCTGTGGACGTCAGACTGGTACAGCCTTCACTACTCCAGCCTACCCAACTTTACAGAACATGTCTACACACACCTACCATCCACACACCCTTCTTTTCTATCTCTTCAGCTTTCTCGCGGAGTCTCTCTCTCTTACGCTCTCTCCCCTCACTGCTCCGTTCAGATGAATTAGTAAAACTCGCATTAATAATGCAGGCTTGTTTGAAGCCACAAAAACCAGAAATGGAGAGCGAGTGAAGGAGTGAACAGCCGAGAGAGAGAGTGAGGGCAGGAGAACTCTGTTCTACTCAGATATCATGTTATAAATGTGAGACGAAATACCATCAACTATACTGTGTGTAGAGAAGAGTAGCGCTGAGACAGGGAGGAACGGCAGCATGGAGCGATTATGACAGGAGGCATCACTCAGCAGCTGTTTAGAGGGGTGGAAAAGGAGCCATAAATCAATTTCACACCGATTATGACACAATGGCGAGCTGTGTGAGAGTCTAAGAATTAGGCGGTACGCAGCAGAGGATCGTGTTGAGCTAAATTGATCCTCATGAAGAAAAGAAAGACGAGAGAGAGAGAGCGAGAGAGAGAGAGAGAGAGAGAGAGAGAGTAGTGGGAAGGGAAGTATAAAGCACCAAATGAAGAGAGAATAAGAGGCAAAGGAGTACACACACGCAAAGGAGTACATATAGTAAGAAGAGTGCAGAGAGACAGATGAAGTGAAGACAGATGAGGAAAAATAAAGAAAGAGAGGGAGGGAGATGGAGATAAAGCAATGAAGAGGGAGCGTTTCAGTTCACTGTTAAAGACAATCATAGTGATGTGTAAAGAGCACAAGTGTCATTTGTGTTCCACTGTGACCGCATGCAAACCGCATGAATCAGTAGTGTCTATAGAGTTGTGTCTATAAACGAGAACATCACACACACACACACACGCACACACACACACCAGATACATGCTAAAAGAATCACAATTTCTGTCTCTCACTGACACAAACTGAAAAATATTGACACTAAACAGCAGAACTGCCACTGTGGACAGGAGTACACACACACACACACACACACACACACACACACACATATTAGCATGCAACATGCTGCCAAACATCAAATGCCAATTTAAGTCTTTTGATTAGTTTTGACTCAGACTGCTGATGTTACGTGCCATCACTGCAAATTCATCTAAATGTCCTTTATGGCATTAACCTCCCCCAAAACTGTAGTTTTGTACTACATGCACAGTTGCCAAAAAATGACCATGAAGGCAATACAAAGCTTCTGCGCTCAGAAAATTTCCTCTACAAACATCAAATCTGTAATAACAGCTATGCTCGCCAAATTTTAATGAGGCCTACAGAAGCACTTAAAAGAACATATCTCACAATCACTTATAATGCATAATTCATCAGCCCAGATGAAACAGCAGTTCTTGTCTCAACAGATAACTCTAATTTGAGTGATAACTCTGGAGCCTGGGCAGGGATCTCCTCAGATCCGCAGGAGGCCGGGCCGAGATCACACAGAGGCTGCGAGAACCTGTGTGCCAGCGTCTGCTGTTCCTCTGCAGATGTACCATGCAAATAAGTGTAGCAATGCAAGCAGCCCTTAAGCAATTATCTCAGCATTAAATAATCATTAAGGAGCCTCACCAGGGTACATGAAGCCTGCATATTAAATGCTGTCAGAGAAGAGGGGAGCTCCGTGAGTTGTAGAGGAACTGAAATTGTTGAATACTGAGTGCTATCCAGACAGACACGCATGATGAGGTAGCGTTTAATAAGGAACAAGAGGCATGTGATCTTGGGCAGTACACTAATGCAGAACACTGAAGCCTGATTTCTAAACCAGTTCAAAACAATCAAACTAATAATTGTTTTGTTAAAAAATGCTGCAAATGTGCAGTATTTATTTTACAGTAAAACATGGTTAAGGAATTGTACTATAAATGATTGGGCAGTGCTCCTAACCTTTTAGGTAGGAGTGAAAATGTTCTCCTTGTATGGACATGTGCCAACTGGTGGATTGGTTTTGTACGCTCTATACTGGTACTTTTCTTAGGAGAAAAAATATTTGGTTTAGTAAAGCACTGAGATTTGTATTTAAGTGAGAATGAATTAAAATGGTGAGTTGGTTGAATCAGTGCAAACTAATTCAGTGCAAAGGGAAGTGGCAAATCAGTTTTTAATGCTCTGAGCTGTAGATTAGAAGGTTGTGAGTTCAAATCCAAACACTGCCATGCTGCCATGGTTGGGTTCTTGAGCAAGACCCTAAACATTCAACTTCTCAGTTGTATCCTGCCCCAGTTATAAGCCACTTTAAGATAAAGGCATCAGACAAATTAGCAAATGTAATGGATTATATTATATTATATTATAAATATGCAGGTGATTATAGAAAATCACACGCTCTGATTGGTCGAGAAATTCGGAATATTTCTCGATAATCACCTCAAGCGACTCTGCAAAATGGCTGCCAATCGCTTTGTCACCGTAAGTGAGGAAGAATTACAAATTAT
>JAOTRR010000059.1:12979656-12990868 GCA_028570945.1 Gogo arcuatus
CTCGGTTATTATTCACCGATATTCACTTTGCCTTCAGCGAATAATTGTTAAATATTATATTATATTTTACTTTATACTTCATATTCAAGTTTATACTGTAATTATATTTACAAGCATTTACAGTAAATGCACTTTGCTTCCAGGAAATTACTGTAGAATTATCAGGAAAATGTATAGGATACTACTGGAAACATACAGTGATGTACTGTAAAAAAGGAAAATAATTACATGTAAGTTTTGCTTACCTGTAAATATTTTGCAATTCTTTTTTTAACAAATTATTTTAAATTCTTTACTACCAATTTACAGTACTTTACTAGCAGTAAATTACTGTAAATATTACAATTTTTTTTATGTGTGCTGAAAATGGGATCTGCAATGAGATATACTACTACTTCTTGTTTTGTCCACTAGGCTGTCTACTGATGATGATGATGATGATGATGATGCATAGGCTCTAGGCATACAAAGTGACACGGTTGTTTAAATGTTGTTGTGTTCTTAAACCTTTGTGTATTCCTGTTTGAGTTTTCTCTGCACTATTTCATTATGTGCTGTTGCTGCCAATTTCTTCGAAGCATTTTATTATTCTCCATGGAGCCTTCAAAGTTCAGGCTGGATTTTGGCTCATTCCACCCAAACAGCAATAAGCACCTGTGTCTCTTCACCTAATCATTCGGCTTGTGTTTCTATCTGCTTAGTTTTTGCCATCTTGCTGCATGGAAATACACCAAGGTCCAGCACAGCTTAAAAAAAAAAAATAAAAATAAAAAAATAAATAAATAAAACTATTCATAACACATGTGGTTCTCTATAGAGACAGCAGCTTGGCCATTAAAAGGTCTTCTCTGAGCCCTACTCTGTTTCCCTTTCTCCTCAGAGTTCATTTAAGGAGTGCAGCAACAGGGCCATGAGAGACTGAATGTTTTCAGTGCAAGTAAATTAATGGAAACTCATTCTCTCCAAAGTGCTGCATGTGTAATTAAGGCTAGGATTGGTCAGCTGGGGGCTTCCTACCTGCTTAGCAAAGCGTGCCTGCCTGTGTGTGGGAAAGAGATTATGTGGCACTGGGCCATGTATGTGTGTGTGAGAGTCCATGTGCATGCATGCGTGGGTGTGTGTTTATCTCCGGGTGTGCAGTGCGTTTGTTGGAGTGTGACAGCAGGGGTGACTCAGGGCGTGTGAAGCACACCTCCCACATGCAGGGTTACATTCATTCCACTAGTACAGATGAAGTAATATCTGGCGGCTAGTGTAATTAGTGCAAATTCAATTGGACTCAAATACTTCATTATATACCTGCCAACAAAATCTGAGATTGATAGCCATATTTTCCTTTTTTTTCAATTTCCTTTTTTTCTTTAATTCATTAATGGTTTGGAATTAATTAAATGGCATGGCACAGTCAGGCAGTGTCCAAGAACAGCATTTGAGCTGTAACGTAACTGAGCTAGGAATACTGAATAATGAACAAAGGCTTGCTGAGCATTTTAGTGATTACCTAACGAGGTACACATGGGAATAGGAGTGTGAAACATACACTGTGTACAATACTGTTAATGCAATTTTAATTACTGTTAATGCAATTTTAAAGACTGTTTTACTTTGATTGTGAGTAGTAATTACAGATGTTACCATCTTACAAATGCGAGAATTGGCTAACTTTGCCAACTCAGTCTGTAACTTTGCCAATTAGCAGCACAGAATCACTTTTAAACCGGTTATGCAACTCTTCCGTCTTTTCTTTCAGCATTTCCCGTTAGCCTATAGAATGACTAGCAGTGGGAGGAATATGATTGGAGGTGTAGTTGCAGAGGAGTGCCCCAGTCCCAGGGCTGGTCATGTTTCGGCACTTTGGGCCAGTATAATCTACT
This sequence comes from Gogo arcuatus, assembly GCA_028570945.1. Taxonomy (NCBI): domain Eukaryota; kingdom Metazoa; phylum Chordata; class Actinopteri; order Siluriformes; family Anchariidae; genus Gogo; species Gogo arcuatus. The sequence continues at coordinate 12,981,531 of JAOTRR010000059.1, forward strand.
GCATTGCCCATAACACACCAGGAGCTCTGTGCCCTGTGCACCATCTGCATTCATTTTGCCCAGCTCTGGAGACCCTGTGTAATACTGTCTCTCGGAAAGTAAACCGTGAGTCTTATTGAATTATTTTACCCCCTTGTTTTATTCAGATGTGGTGGAACCAGGTCTCACTCTGCATAATACACACACACACACACACACACACACAAGCAAACACAATCACAAAGCACACACATCTGTATACCATGACGCCTCAACCCAGGCACTGTTGTCTTATTGAATTTTTTTTATTATTTTTTTTGCAAGGCTCAGTGGCATTTAATCTTGAGGGGATGCGATTTTATATTTGTCTATGCTAGATTTACTTCTCAACTCTCACTCTGTTTACCCAGTGTAATTGACAAGCCATTTAGAGGAATGGAAAAAGGAAAGTAGTGCAGCATGCCCTGTGCATCACTATGTCTCCACCAGACTGCCAGTGTGTGAATGTATGTATGTTTGTTTAGCAGTGAGTACATTCGTCTGATGTGTGGGGACTCTCTGTGCATTCTGAGGACATGTAGCTGAATATCCTAACCCAATAGTAAGAAGGAAAAGAAAGTAGTGATTTCTCACAGGATAAATCTCTTCTGTTTTTAAGCAATTCTCAGAAGATGGCTGTAATACATTTTATTATTAATCAAGGTCCACTTTGTTTTAAAAGCAATCTCAGTGCATGAGACACAGCAACAAAACAGGCAAATAATCATAATTATTTAAAACCTAAATAAAACAATGGTAGAATGTAGAAGCTGCTGCTTCTTGACATAAACATATCTTGATATATTTTTTAACATATTGGTCATCATATCAGGCATACACAGTTGAGCATATAATGTTAAGCCGGTATAAATATGCTAGCAGGGCTAAGCCCACATGTCTTTCAAAGATAAAACAGCACCAATGTAAGGCTTCATTTTTGTTATCCACCACAGATTATTTGGGTGTTAACAAAATTCAGGATATTTTGAACCACCAATGGTCATAAACAATTCACAGAATGGTATGAAGAAGTGAGGCTGGGCTGATTTCTTTCTAGCTAAGACTGTAGATTCATGCAGTCAATAACCCATTTTAAACATAGATCCCGTTATATTTCAGTTAAGAAGACCCCTCAATATGCTGGCTTTGGTTGTTGACACTGAACCAAACAACCAGAGACATTATGTGTAACATGATGTGTTAGCCTTTGCTAACCCTCCTAACTTCTTCTTCGTTATTCAGATTAACAGCGATCTGTTTCTTCAGAGATTTTTAAATCCCCTGGTGGTGGGTCTTACAGATAATACATCAGCAAAATGTCACACCCCTGTCCTGCCATGCCAGTGTTCTGAGTTTTTTTCCTGCCTAAAACATTTTTCTACCCGTAGCATAAATTTATAACCATATCTGTTATTTTGTCCTACCTTGAGAGAATATCCTACCAGCATAAATATCTGCTTCCCTTAGTGTTTAAGGTGGTAGTACATTATTATAGATAAAAACACACCATAAATATGTGCTTCCTGTAGTGTTTAAAGTGGTAGTATATTATGATGGTCGGATTAGTACAAATATTCTTCATTTGTTGGGAGTACAATAGTTTACTGAAATGAAACATGCAAACAGAAGTCTTCTATAATAATTTTTCAACAGATAATAACTAGAGAATACACTGCAATTTCTCACATAATATGTTTTAGAATGAAAGATGAACAGTGATCATGATATCATAGGAACATACATCGTTTTGCAAACTATAGATATTGCAAACCCTGTGAGTTAATGTCGTACATGACCAAGTTTAAAAGAGTATGAAATATCATGTGGATGATTTACAGTCCTAGGCTATAGTGTGTTCAAACCGCACTCAGATACAGCATATCTCATGCACAACTTGAAAATGTATGACACTCAAACCTAAATCAACACGTGTCCTGACAAGTTCACATCTACAATGTACAGGCTACAGATCTTGCATACTGTATAGGCAAGTAAATAATTAATAATTGCACGTATATAACAAAATACTAGCAAATTAACCTTTTTTCTTCATCTAAAGGCAGGAAACCAATGGTCATTCAATTCTTTCAATGGCAGCATATATTTATGGGCATGTATGAAATGATCCGTTGTACGTTTGCGCAGTTAACTCAGGTAGGACATTTTCATAGGTAGGAAGAAATTTTAAAACACCGGCTCTACCTTTCACACAGACGTCAATTCGGCTCTGTGATGACCTCCACTGCTGACTCAGAGGCGGAACAAGAATGACCCCCTGTTCTGTGTTCGTACATTTTATACAGAAAGGCGAGGCGAAATAAAGGTGAAATAAACATTCCCACCTTGAACATACTGTGCAAAAGGGGCTAATCAGTAATAGTCATGTAAAACACCCCCTAGATTTGATCTCCATTTGAGCTGGCACTTTTCATCCCAGATCACTGAGACAACCGTAACATGTCATTAGCAGTGGTTGAGAAGGTGCGCTGGAAACACAGTCATGGGTGTAATGAACGTGACCAAAGTGGGTTATTTAATTCATCATCCATTTTATCTGAAAATGCCTTTGTAGGAGAAATTAAAAGTAGATAGACTAAGCACATTGTTCAATCAAAGTACTAATTACACAAAAGGAAAAATGGCATTTTTTTGGTTTTCCGGTTGTAAATGGGTTACAACTTTTCTGTTCACCATGTGTGTTCTTCAGCAGAAACATTAGTATGTGAAATAGTTTTAAAAAAAAAAGAATCATGAAAGCAGATGCCTATCTGCCTTTAAGTGTGGATGTAATAGTTTGATCCTCATCATTCCATAACCCTAATAGTTTCATTGTTATGCTATTGAAAGATATTAGATTTCATCCCTTCCATCTAACATCATGACCTGCCATCACTGATGTTAATATTATTTGTTTCCACTTGCTCCTTGGAGGAGAGGCTAAACCTTTGGAGAAGCTACGTGTATGAGCTTGTGCAAAGGTTTCAGTGCCAGTGCAGCAGTAAGCTTTTGACATGGCACAACAACAGTTCAATACTCATCCAGCTCAAGCCCCTGTGTGTTTGACAGGGGAGCAGGTAGCAGAGAAGACTCGGTACCTGCTCTCTGAAATGCTTGTGACTACTCTCAGTCAGGGGGCCAGGGGGTGGAATGCTGGCTGATATGAAAGCTATCTTTGATCTGAATAAAAAGCTAAAGGCTCTGAAGGGCACACTTCGCCATTATTCACGAGAACTTCAAAGCTTCCATAATTAAATTGGAAGAATGCCTAACAAAGAAACAGCCACAATGCAAAACTGAAGGGTTGGTTGGGAGGAGGGAGGAGGGGGAGAGAGAACAAGCGCCAATACAAAGGATAAGCGGCAAGAAGCTGTATGTCTCCACAACATTGTCCGGGAGATCCTGTGGGACGGTAGGAAATGCCGAAGCCCCAGAGCACATGCGGATTTGGAGGGGAAAGATGCCTGCGGTGAATCCCATGCTACCACCAGGGATCATGGGCATGTCAGATCCTTTCTTCGCTCTCCCTTATTCCTTAATGCCAGTGAGGGAAAAATGGGCAGGCTTTTGGTTTGGCTGCTTTCAGGCCCAGGTGAACCAGGCAGAAAGAGACTGGATTACTGAGAAGCAGGCTTCCCAAAGCTCTGAGTGTCCCAGGGAGACCACGCCCTGCTAGACTTCCCCTTTACGCCATGAAAACAACTCCCTATCCATCATCCATCTCAGTTATGATGGAACAAGAGAGCTAATCGATAGGTGGGCTCCCACAGCTGCCAATGTCAAGGATTTTCTCCTTCGTCAGAAGTTCTGGGATAAAAGTGCTGAGTCGCTTGTCGCACGCAGACTTTATTCATCTTATCAAATTACAGCCACCTCATATAACCATCTCATGGGACCTAACAGCCTGGGACAGGATTTCTCAATATGTCCAACCCATGCCTGATTTCATTGTTTTTCTGATGAATGGGGTATGTGGAATGCATGAATGTTATGGGCTTCTGCTGTCTCTCGGTACTAAAAGACTTCTGCAGTGTTGCAAAACAACATTGTGTAGTTGACAAAAGAAAAAGAAAACAGCCATGCAACCAACCAGCAACTATATGGCTTAATCTGACACAAATCTCTGTTTATCCTCTTAAATTAAAAACTCTTTAGCTTATTGTTTACATTTCCATGATAATACAATAGCCACCAATTTGGGATTGGTGAGGCTTATGTCAATGCATTGTTTTTGCATTCTGGTATTCATATAAATGGATATTACTTCATTAATTTTAAGTAACTACTTTATCCTGGTCAGTGTTGCAGTAGATATGAAGGCACCATACATTCACAAACACATTCGCACCTAGGGGCAATTTCTTATAGCCAACCCACCTTCTTTGGAAGGTGGGAGGAAAGCAGAGAACCTGGAGGAAACCCACGCAGGCACAGGAAGAACATGCAAAACTCTGCCCAGACAGTAACCCAAGCTCAAGATCGAATGCGGGACCCTGGAGCTGTGAGGCTGCAAAGTTACCCACTGCACCACCACACACCATGAATATTATTTTCAAAAAACAAAATTATTTTCCCCAACTTTCTCCCTAATTTAGAATGTAGTCATGGCCAATTACCACCCTACCAGACAACTCTCCCCTATCGCAAGACAGCTACCAACCAGGGATGGCAAAGGCTATCACATGCTTCCTCTGAAACACGTGACACCAGCTGACTGCATCTTTTCGAACTGCTGCTCATGTAACGTCAGGGGTGGTGTAACACACTCAGAGGAAAGCGCTATCCGCCCACCTCTGCACGCATGAGCTCACGGACGCCCATCAGACAGCTAGTGTCACTTTAATTGACAGGTGAGAGAGAGTATGCCACCCCTCCCTCCCTGAGAGCATGGCCAATTTGCTCTCTTGGGCTCCTGGCCACAGATGGCTGTGGCATGATCAGGATTCGAACTCGCAATCTCTGGATGATAGGGTGAATGTTGTTGCGCCACTTGGGAGCCAAAATACAATTAAAACACAATCCCAAGCCAGCATTTCTTCAAATAAGTACAAAGGAGCAGAGGGCTTGTGCGTTTTAGACTCATGGCGATGGATGGCTATGGGATGAAACCAGGTTCCATGAAAGCTTTTAAGCAATAGTTTTACTTAGGAGCATCTTGTTAACTTTGCTTAACTTTCAATTCAGCTAAATAAACCTAATGGCAAATGGTATCAGGTATCAGCATCGATAACTGAAAACGTTGACTGCTAGCAGGTGGACTGACAGATGTTACACAGTGCAGTCAGTCAATGCAGGGTACTAGATCCTTGGTTCTGTGTATGAGGAGTTGGGTGTCACACAGTCCCTCCATCCAGATGCCCAGAATGATTAAAGTAATTACACATGACAGGACAAGCAGAGCACCACCACCCCAGAAAGTCCCACCTCTATCCTGCTTTCATCACACTGCAGATCCATCTCTCTCTTACACACACACACACACACACACACACACACACACACGCACACAGCTACTGATCAGCCTCAACAGCAATCATCTTAATTTCTAATTATCCTCGATTAATGTATGCAAATGGGGGTTAATCTAAACTTATTGAAACCATTTCAGAGTGCACTTTTAGAGACTGGCTCTATCAATTAACATCAATATTTGTCTTGATTTTATTATTTAATTTTCACCTCGTTCTCATGTTAATCGCCACAATTAGCAGTAATTAAGAGCTTCCACTCGTAGAACAGAGTGAGGCCTGTTGATTAGCGGCATATTGAAAGGTGCCAAGTCATTGGTCTCTCTTGCAGCTTCTCTCCTTCCCAGACCAGATAAATTCCCAGAAATGATCTGAGACAGAGACAGAGACAGAACTGCAAAAATGTATGTTTATAAGCAACCGGATCTCATGAAGAATTTGTACGAATCCAAACAAACTTGCTGTTGAATGGTGGGTGTAAAAGTTCCCTGAGTTTGACATTAGATTTTAACAAGCACTATCTCAGAATCACAGAGGAGCAACAATCTGAGCATGCATTTCATTAAATTCCCCCATCTCCGTGTTTCTCTATGATGTGCTATAAAAGGATTTGTTAATATGAGGCATATGTTGGATTATTCATTACATGCATGATAATGCCATTATTGAGTATGCAAGGCTACTGGGACCAACTCGATTTTCAGTAAATGTGTAGAACAGGGACTAATAATCCATTTAGCCCAACACTGTAATAATATCTCCAGATGGATTATAAACACTGATTTTTTTTTAAATTTTTTGCAGCATCTAAATAAGATTAAGCCTATCCTAGAACAAGGCTGAATGAGAAACAAAAGCAATCAATCTATTGATGTAAGAATCACAAAGTGATCAATGGACATAAAACTATGACTGATTAAACCTCTACATTATACTGACTGTGACTTATTAATTATGTATTGGATTATTAGAGGGTTGATGGCAAAGTGGTTCATGTAGTGCTAATTGTTAGGAAGGTGTATGCGTGTGTGTGTGTGTGTGTGTGTATGTGTGTGTGTTTTTTGTGCTAACACTATGTTATTGCCAGTACCTGCTGGGATTTCAAGCTCATTCATCCAATGACAGTGATAGCTGGAAGTAGAAATTCATAAATCGTTGAAGCTCAGTGATAAATGGAGAACTGTTGTTGAGAGAAATGACACATCTCATAGAGCCTTCAAGATTGGCAACTAGAGAGATCGCTCCACATCCTCCTTCGGTATAAACACGCCAGAGGTCAAAGGTCAGACATCTTAAAATATCACCCATGTCAATTTCCATTGCACATTTTCAATGTCACTCTTGAGTGTCCACTTTCTTTGATGTCAGTGTCAGCAGGCTGCCATGTCTGACAGCTGACTGATGCCAGGAGAGATCACGAAGCTAATTGCACGCCGAGAACCGCATCACCGTCACTATTACAATGCAACTACACACTAACCTTCTGGAAGCCAAACTGAGCGCAAATAGTGTTGCATATCCTTCTCTGCCATGGTGTGTAAGGCCTAAAGCCATGCTAATTAAAAACACCATCTCATGCTAACCTTTAAAGTGCTAACATCTGTTTTAATGACCTTTAGATAGCATGCTACATATGCCATCAGGCTATGCTCCTATGTCAAACCTAGCTTCACCTGTACACTGCTCCTTTTCAATTAACGGATATGGAATGAGAAGCTGAGAGAGAGAGACAGAGAGAGAGAGAGAGAGAGACGGAGGCTCATTTCTATGTGAACAGCGACTTGAGGAAAGCTGTCTATAGACCCTTAATTTATGGTAGTGCAAAAGTGGCTAAGCAGATGGAGACAGATACAGCAGGACACGAGCTGTCTCTTACACATGCACATAACCCTCCCCACCCCCCACCCATACATGCACATAGAGTGCCACACACATTCCCGCTGTCGTAAATTGCGCTGAGGAATGGAGAATTTATGAGGCACAAATATCTCACTACCAGCCTATCATTTCCTAAGCACTGTCACTGTAATTCTTCCACAGCCTGTCTAAATACACAGATAAAGCAGGCCTGCACTCCAGCAGAAAGCCAGCACAGACATATCCCAGAGGATGACTTGGTAAGAGAACGAGCGAGTGCTGCTAGCATGTCAAAGGCTAGTGTGTCAATTTTTTGTGTTTAAACTCAAAAAATCCCATCAGTTTGTTAACTGATTTGCCTGTTATACCATGAAATATTTATGCATCCACTTGGAACAGGTGAAACAGTTTATGTACAGTTTGGCATCATTAGTCAACTAAGGATGAGAGATGAACTTGAAAATAAATAAATAGATAGATAAAATAACATTTTCACTTTCTCCTAGGCTGTAGGATATAGTGAGATAATACAGAGCCAGAAAGGTGTTGCACTCTCAATAAAAAGAATCGTCCCCAGCAAATGGCTAGGAAATGGTAAGGTGTCCAACAGAGGCGAGGTAGGAGAAAAATAGAGGATCGTTATACTTCGGCTCTGACTTTATGGCAGGACTGTGTGTTCAGGATGAACCGAGGCTTATATGGGCTTATTAGAAAGGACAGGAGAAAAGAGCGAAGCGTTCTTGATACTCACTAAGTCTAAATTCTCAGCTATGAGCCGAAAGCAAAGCACTGACTCAGCAACAACAGCTTCCAATTTACACAGCAATTTTCTGCTCACTCACTGGGGAACTAAAGTACTCTGCGTCTCTGGTATTAAAACGAAGCCACCTAACATAGTTAATTAGCTCGTCTAGGAGACACAACGGGAAAAAAAGGGATGCTGCAGTTGGATCATCTTGAATAGTTGCTCACTGGAGCTGATCAAGAGCAAGAGGATTAAAACACGCTGCCTCAGTGATGATGGTGATCTCCTTCTGTTGGGAAAATGTGTTATTGAACTGTGAGGCACTGATAGCTAACAGCAACAGTGTGTGTGTGTGTGTGTGTGTGTGTGTCCTTGTTAGTGCTGCATAATATATGGTTTGTTAATTGTTATCATAATATTGGCTTTTGCAGCAGGGATATACAGTGTGCAAATGAGTACCCTGAGAAAAACAAAGTCTTTAATTGTGGCCTGTGAGCGCTGTGTGACCAATTGGAGATATTCCATATTCATGTTTTAATAAATCTGACATTGCTGTGATCTGAATAAAACAAACAAACAAACAAAAACCCCTCACAAAACAATAAATTAATTGACTGCACAGATCCAAGATGCCTGGTTGGATCCTGAGCTCAGGTTACTATTGAATTTCATATGTTCTCCCCGTGTGTGGGTTTCCTTCTGGGTTCTCCAATTTCCTCCTAAAAACAAGCCAGGTGGATTGGCTAATCTGAATTACCCCTAGGCTTGACTGAGTGTGTGTGACTGTGTGTATTGTCCCATCAAGAGTAGGGTAGGTGGGATAGGCTCCAGATCCACTGTGGCTCTGAACAGGACGAGCGGTTACTGAACATGAATGAATGAATGAATGAATGAATAAAGGAATGAATGAATGGATAATTTTGGTCAAATGCAGGCCAATATGCAAATACGACATATTATTTGTTCACCTGATTGTTTTAAATATATTGCAATGCATATCCATGATGCAATGTATAGTAATATAATAAAAATATTGCTATTTTTGTCCATCTTGAGCATATATACCTCTACATTAGGGGTTCCCAAACTAGTGTGGGGTTACATGATTTACAAGTGGGGTCATGACAGAAACCCTCAGAAATATGATGAAACATTTTTTGAATAAGGATTTCCAAGTCCTAAACTATAAATCAGAAACAATAATGATAATAATAATAATAATAATAATAATAATAATAATAATAATAATAATA
>JAOTRR010000059.1:13109885-13120677 GCA_028570945.1 Gogo arcuatus
ATTATTATTATTATTATTATTATTATTATTATTATTATTATTATTATTATTCACTGGGTAACACTTGCTTACTTTTCAAATGCTTTGTCTAGGAGTAACTAAAGATGTTGTACTCAAGAGGTTTCAGTTACATTTATTTATACTTAAAGTACCAACCTCGAGCATTTTTAATAACCAAATGTGGAAACTACTGAGGTTTTTTGTTTGTTTGTTTGTTTTGTTTATTCTTTCTCTTTTTTGCATTTTTTAATTGATGTGTGATTAAGAAATGAGTAAATCTGACATTAATGGCTTTAAATGACACTATCTGCAGAAACAAAAGATCTCTTTAATTAGGCATGCAATAACTATCATAATATGTGCGTGAAATTGAAATAGCCATGGTTGATTGTGCTTGTCTTCTTGAGATTTACACAAGAAAAATAAACTGTACAACATAAATCACAGTGAATCTCCACTTCTACCTCTTCACAAGGCCATTTCTAGATTAGCCGATCCTAAGGTGATCTGAAGCACAGCCTTTTGGGTCAGTTTCAGAAGTTGTTAATCCTCTGCTCTTTCGTCTCAACGAGGGAAGTGCTGAAGTCAGCAGACATCCTCGTGTTTGAGTGAGGCTTTCAGATAAATCGATGTCTGCGTTCCCCCTTTTTTCTTATCCATTTTTCTCCTCCATTCCACACACTGTTCTGATACACAGGTGGAAGATTGGGTGTGTGAATTCCTAAGGGGATGCAGGGAGTGTTGGGGGAGGTTTGCGTGGAGGGGGGATGTTTCTGATAAACTGAATGGCAAATCGTGGCCTGACAACTGAAGGATATCAACTGAGGATAACCAGTGTTCCAAATGGCTGTCCAGGGAGGTGACGGTGTCTGTCATGGTCATGGGCTCTGTGCTGATGTAAGACAGGGGAGATGGGTGCCGTTAATTTGGAGTTGGGGGGAGAACCGGTGGCAGAACTGGTCACGTTAAATGAAATATATCACATCAATGCCAGCACCTTAATTACACCTGTCAATCAACAAGGCTCGGGAATCTGAAAACTGTCTCCTTTCACCCCAAAAAATGCTACGTCTAGTCTACTCTTGATCAGCTCTGTTCATGCCTACCGTTCAAGCTTCTAGTCAGGGAAGCTGTAATAGTGACAGTCTCTTACCAAAACCTGTTTAAACTATGCAATACATTCTGGATGTTGAGACAGATGGGTAGTGGGTCCTTTATTTAAAACCAATCTCAGAGAGCAGATGTGATGGGTAGAAATTGCATGTTCATATGTATTTAATTTACCTGCCAGCCTTTTAGAAAAGTGGACGTTTTCAAAATGAGGCTCCCATGTGATAGGTGAAATATGGACTTTTTAAAGATTTTTTAGCAAGGAAGTGAGAAAGTAAAACTTTAAAGTACACTGTTAGTAAAAGATGTGAACTAGGCATTATGGTTTTAATTCAGTCCACAAGCCAGTAACAAAAGAGCATTCACATCAGAGTTTGAAACATACCATGTCAGCATGGAACAACTTAAGGAAAGTAAATTAAATCTACAGACATATGTTCAGTAAAATAGAAATCTACATTCAGAATTGTCCTCTCTAAGGCTCATATAGTATTTCACTTTTTTACTAGCATAAAGTGGATCAAAATGCAACCATAAACAAAAAAGCATTCAATTCTCCTTTCTATATTTTCATCTTTATATTTCTGTCAGCTTTCTCAATCTCTTACATAAATGAGTCACTGCAAAAATGGAGGGACAAATAACACAATATGTGAATGCAGCACCAGGATAACTGCTGCAGCAGCAAAGGGAATTTGCTTTAAATGGAGGTAAATAAAACATGTTGCTCTTCTCGGATATTGGTTGCTTGCTGACTCTCATACTTGATACCAGAGGGGAAGAGTAAATGTATGTTCAACTTTGCAGCCAATGCATTGCCTGGCCACTGGGGTGCTCAAACTATCAAAGCAAGTAAGGCTTATGGAAACAAGCCTGAGCAGAGTGCTATCCACCAGCTCAGCAATGCCTATATTCCCAATCTAAAGCATTTTCATCGAATTGCTTGTTTTATTTATATCAATTGATACTCTCCTTCTCTCAGCGGTGCTAGGCTCCTCCTCTCAACCCACACCAGTCCAGCTGCCCCATACCCCCCAATGGAATGTATTGCTTGCTTATTGTAAATAAAACATAAACCTTCCCTTGAGCTCTTCCCTGGAGGAACCCATATTTCTATTTTTGCAAACAGCAGCAGACCTTCTACATTACTGGATATACAGTATAAATCTTTGCAAGAAAAAGTCTTATTTTACGTTGCTGAGATGCTGGAAAAGCAACTTCAACACCGTTGTTGTGCCAGATATTGACATCAAAAAGTGTAGCATTGCTGAAACATTTTGTGTAAGCAAATGCATTGTATAGCCTTGCCTAGCACTCTCTCTCTCTCTCTCTCTCTCTCTCTCTCTCTCTCTCACACACACACACACACACACACACACACACACACACACACACACATGTACATACATACACCAACATACACACATTGTGGGGTGAGCAAGTGTGTATGAGCAACTAGTTTATCTATAACTAGCTTAGCTTAATTATTTCTGAAATAATACATCACAAAGCAGTGGTGCCAGTTCTGTGCTACTGATCAGAATGTTGTTCCAAGGCTTTTACATGACCTTGGGTAAAAGCAATTTCTAAATGAATTAATAACATACATTCACCCTCAGTATTCACCCTCACCCTCTTTATTCTGGTCAGGGTCTTGTGGATCCGGAGCCTATCCTAGGAACACTGGGCATGAGATGAGATTACACCCTGGATGGTATAACACAGGCCACCATATACACACATTCACTCCTAGGGGCAATTTAGTGTAGCCAATCCACCTACTGGCATGCTTTTGGGAGCTGGGAGGTAACCAGAGAACCCTGGATGAGACCCACACAGACACAGGGAGAATGTATACAACTGCACACAGACCTGAGCTCAGGATCAAAACATGGACTCTGGAGCTGCGAACATGTTAAATGAACATTTTGGATTTATTCCATTACTAATTTATTTAAGATAAGATAACTTAGTACTGATACCAAACAAAAACAATCTGGTTATTTGTTTGTTTGGTCCAAAAATCATGTTCAAGTGCTTTTCAATTTTGATGAAATAATGTTTTGGCACCAAAATTGTAATACTACTTGTATCAGTATCAAAATTCTGATATCGCAATTTTTATTCTTTATTTTTATTTTTTTACAGAGTAACTACATGGTAATGATTTTCACAGCACACATTCTCATCACAAATTATAACCCAGTACAACCCAGATAAATGCTCTTAAAAACAAAACAAAACAGTAATAGTAATTGTATCTCTCTATAGTCATTCAAGTGGGGCTGAGGTGCTGCTCATCTCAAGCCACTGGCACCAGAGGGATAATCTTGATTGATAGAGTATAAGAGAGAACGATCGATGTATGGTGTGGTCGAAGAGGAGAGGAATGGACGGCTAACACTAAACTTGACTCACTCAGTCATAAAGCCCACATAATTGTATCATGGACATGACACTGTCGTAATCATCCGTGGCAGCTTATGTCAGTTGATGACAAATGACAATGATTTACCAATGGGGTTAACTTGCCCAAAGGACAGGCACGGTCAGGGGATTATGATTTAGCACAGGGCCTGGGAGATGTTGTCTGCTCCATGATTCACTAGAGCCACATAAAGCAACACATTCTCTCAGCTTGTATGGTCACAAGAAAACAGCTTTGCAATTACACCAATTACTCATCAACAGCAACGAGGTACATATTATGTCGAAGTGATTTAAAATACATAGTTTTATCTATTAGGGGTTATTTGAGATTATTAGCCTTTTGCACTACAGAGATGATTGTGCTAGCAGGGTAAACAAAACAACAACAACAACAACAACAAAAAATCATATGGTGGTGCTACCGCATATATCAAAATTTACACTGTTGTTAAGCATGGTTACAAATTCTCCACTAAAGGAAAAAAGGAAAGTCACACACTGATTTTTTTTATTATATCAACCTATTATGTACTGTATATAAACACCATACATGCATTGTTCATGGCTGCTGCACATTCTGTGTTTGAGGTTATGTATGACAGTTGAGATGCAAGTCAAAATACTAATGCAAAGACAGGAAGGGTTTTTTTTTTTCCTCTCCGAGGTACATTTTCGGGTTTTAAAGTCACTGAACTACAAAATCAGATGATCACATTGAAATCACATCATAATTGTCAGTCTAATCTTAAGCTTAGCAGAATTACTGAAGGAAAAGAAGAATATAATTGTGTTACAATTGTGCAAAAAAAAGTACCCTAATGACTCCCTTTGCTATTAGGCAAGCATCTGAAATTTGAAAGAGTCTATCATGCTGGGAAAGTCAAAATGAGGGAACCGATAGTGGCAATCGATAGTACAAACAGCATGGGATAAAAACTCTCTTTTCATGCATAGTACAGATCAAGTTAGATTTTTACAAGATAGCATATACTTAAAAGACATAACATTCATGTTATTGCCCTGAATGCAGTCAGGTATGATAGTGTCTCTATTTGAAGTACTGTATATGGATAAGATTAAACTTGGATATGTGTGGTATGCAATGTGATGAGCTATCATATCAAGATATTGTTTAGTGCACACTGAATGTGAACTCATCAACTAAACTGTCACACAAATGCAAAAACCACTACAAATGTTCAAGCAATTCCAGAACTGACTGAAGAGAAAATGAGAAAAGTTGAGTTGGTTTCAACTTTATGCAAATTACAAACAGCCACCGTGTAGCTCTGACTAATTGGGACTTGGTAGGAAAGCTACCAAATGGAAATCAATGTAAATTGTTCCATGTGTCCTGAGTTGACCACAATAAAAATGGATAAAATTTTACTTATAGTAGTATTTAGAACTAACTTGTTTTGTGGAAGTTCCATAGCATAACAAAAATGGATAATATTTTAAACATGTAATTCTTTAATGAATAAAAATATGCTTAAAGGTAAATTGCTGTGTTAGTGAAATAAAATACTTCAGGACATGCATTGGTATATTCAATCTGTAATCCATTTCTATAAAACTCCTTTAGTTTCTTTAACCACTCATAACCCTCATTTATCAGTTGGTAGGGGTATGGTTTTATGTTTCTGAAAAACAATACATTTCTCAGGTTCTTGATGTTGGCACTTCGCCTTCCTTATTTCTTTTAAATGATGAGTGAATCCTGGTTCATCTTCCGGTTCTACAGTGCAGACGACTTCTAGCTAGGGTTTGAAGAAAAAATTACAAGAAGACTACAGGCTTGGCTTAAGGCCACTCTACAGTACATTTCTTTAACACCTGAAAGTTTACACTACAGAGAGCTCTGAGGAGAGCTCATATACTGGATTACAGGACATGACTGGTAGAACTATAGATGCATTAACAAATATAACTGATTTAATCAAAGATCTTTGATCATTTATTTAGCTTCCAATATATGTCCACTTGGAACATGCATTATTTGTTTTGCATTGTATTTTGACATGTCTACCTTTATTGCACTGGATATTTGTACTCATTATTGGGTGTAAACGCTGTGTCAAAGGTATTCATAAAAAGTTAATAAAACCTATCAAATACAATTACGATCAGGCATATGGAGAAGCAGAGGAACAAACTTAGCTGTGCATGTAATGCTCACAGAGGGCCTCATGGGTCAGTTACACCCTGACCTATGACTCAGGTAGCCTTGGGCTGGTGAGTAGTAACCAGCAGAAACACACTTTTCCTTTAACTAATGAACTATTGATTTGGGTGAGATGGGTTGGGGAGAAAGAAAGAGGGAAAGGAGGGAGGGGGTGTCTGGAGTTCCAGGTTTATGACAGCGATACTCATTTATTATTCTTAATATCTCCACCTAAAGACCTAAACACTAACAGTTCACAAAACACACAAGGTATGACAGTCAAAAATAGGTCATGATTGAAACAGAGAGACACAGGAATTTGCCAATTTGAATGCTAAACCATATAAATGTATACTCCCCATTATGATCTTCTTGTTATGGTGTATGTTACATACACAAGGAGGAATGAATAAGAATAAGCTTCTGTCACAGAGGCCAGAGAGGTTTGCAGTCAGGAAGCATTATGCCTCCTTAATTCCACTGCTGCTTCACAATACATTATCGAGCATACTGCACATCAGCAGCAGTGCACATAAAAGTTGATTTTATTTATTTATATATTTTTAAGAGGCCAATGTCCAGAAATGCAACAGAAGCAATGTTCTTTGGAAAGGCTGGCACTTTTGTAGTT
Organism: Gogo arcuatus; assembly: GCA_028570945.1. Lineage (NCBI taxonomy): Eukaryota > Metazoa > Chordata > Actinopteri > Siluriformes > Anchariidae > Gogo > Gogo arcuatus. The sequence continues at coordinate 13,116,221 of JAOTRR010000059.1, forward strand.
TTATAGCCACATTTTACTACCTAAAGTAATAAATGACCCCATTAAGTACACTTGCCATATAAATACTGCATGTGCATGTGTTACTGCGTAAGGGTGTGCATGCATTGCAGTAACCATGTGATCAAGAACATGAGGCATTTCTCACTCTGACTTTCTTCTTCTTTATTCTTCACTTTCTTTTTCTGGTGGATCACATTGTTTCCTCAGTCCAGAATAAATTAGCTTTATGTCTCTGAGTAAACATGAACAAACTGATACTGAAATAATTTATAATAAGCGGGGCTGCCACAAAATTTGTGGTATATACTGTTTTTTTTTTAATGGATGGTTTTCCTGTAATCCATTTACTGCAATTTTGTTCTATTTTTTAATTCAATGTTATTTAAATTGTTCATATTAAAAATTATTTAAATTACTGCAAAAAAAACCTTAGAAGTAGAGGCTGTCAATTATTGGTAGAAAACCAAGGTTATTTTCTAAGGTGCTAAAAATGTAGTACATCCCATAAGAGAGCAAGCATCAAACTCCTTTGAGGCAAAACATGCAAGATGTAAGGTTCATTAAACCTGTATAATATGTAGCATAGCCAGGATTTATGAAATGTTCAGAAGAAAAAGATACTGAATAAACTGAATTGAATAAATGAATAAGCCCAATAAGTGAGATATACATTAGCTATTAAAACTGAATTTTCAAGATGTCTGTAACAAGAACTATATGTATATAACTTTATTTGATTATAAAAAAATAAGTTGTGTGGTTATGTGTATTGAGAATTAAATAGTATTGTGTATATGATTATTTATTTATTTATTTATTTATTTATTTTACAGTTCAGGATAATTGCTTTGTGGTTTGACTTTCTCCCACTCCATCAGATTCTAATAGAAAATGATGAGAAAACATACTCAATGTGAACAAAGCTGTTTCTATTGATCATCATCAAGGGTACAAAAGTAAATTGAACAATAAATTTTGAAAAGTGCTGCAATTTAGAGAGACAGATCATTTGAGTGGGAGAAGCATCCCATCGGTTTCCCATACACCATCAACGTCTTCATCATATACGCTCGAAGCAAAATCCTACAAGAACCTTTTTTCCTTTAAAATTCCTGACCTCAGGTTTTTCTGCTTGTCTTATGTTTACCTTATCAGTTTCCTTTGAATCTCCCTGGCCAGCAGAAAGACCTGGATTAGGAAGTGTGAATAGTTATTATTTCAAAGCCACACATCCATATCCTCTTTTCTCTACACATCAGCAGTGAAGGGCTCTGACCTCTGAGACGCAAAGTTAGTTCAAACCCTTTGAAGCTCTGCCAAAAACAGCCACGGCGCAGTACGACCAAATCATTATTCAAACATAACACAGAAATTTAGCACAATCCGCAGACGATTCCGTCCCCAGTTCCAAATAAAATGCTTACATGGCCTCTGATTTTATTCAAATATTTAGCTTTGCGGTTATGAAACTCCATCATTAAAGTCTCTGAGTGTGCAGGGTTCCTTGTATGTTTCCAAGAAAATATGATAGAAGAATATTTTCCTGTATAAGATCTCAATATTTTTTTTTGGATTTTTTGAAAATAGCCTAAATACATAAAAAGACTTAACCAGAGACCTTTAAGACCTTTCAGCAGTTATCCAGAAGCAGTAGCATAGAAATTAGACCCTAACAGGTCCTAAAGAGTCCTTGAGGGTGTATAAAATCCTTTCTGCTCGACTGCACAGGGAAGCAATGCACTGCTGTTGAGTTCAATAGCAATCCCAGACCGGTAATTTATTTAAATGCTCCTCTTTTTATCTCACATTTAAAAGTGATGTGCAAAAGGTACAGGTGAGTAGGGGAAAGTGGAGGTAAAGGGTGAATATTGGCAAGCATGTTCCTCAATGACCTTGGAAGTCTCTCAGCAGTCGGTGACCCCTAGTGACAGGTCCTCCACTGCAAAACTGGCACAGCCACTGCCTTTGGCACAAGCTGAGATCAGAGACAGCCTGAGGCTGGGCTCCTATCCCACAAGAGCCAGCTAACGATCGTCTGGCAGGCTCCAAGCTGGCATTTATTTGGGATACTGTTAAGAAAAGGGATGGCCACACAATCATTGGCTATGCCACTTGATAATAGCCAGAGGCAAACAGGACTATGTGGGCTTGCATTCTTCACAAGAGCAATTCATTTGTTCTTCCTCCATGCGGTTTACTATCTGTGATGCATCTCCCACTCTCTCTTCTGGCCATCCAATACTCTCCCAAAGATTTCCAATTGCACTTGGACAATGGCCTCAGTGGACTGTAAAGGACCATTGATTTGGGCCTTCCTGCAAATATTCCTCCCAAACACTGAGGAGTATCTTTCAAGCCATTTTACATCTTAATGGTTATACCATTGAGTGCTGCTTGATTGTTTAACCAAGAAAGCATGCCATTGAACCACATAGACCATTTGCACTGAGGCCATCTGGGATGCTGGTCACAAACAGCCAGAGAAAACAAAAGCTCAGATACATGCTCAAACATGAACAGTGACACAATTTAGTAGATAAAAATAATGTAAACACAATGTCTAAGAATGGTTACCATATAAAACATTGTTACCATGAAGAACAAGCACTGCCATAAAAACGTTAATAAAATAACTGTTATACCTGTTAATAATAACTGTTATATATTTTCTGGGTGATTGTCTGTGCACCAAAACAAGAAGAATCTAGAAGAAAGTGCAAAACTACTTTTAATTGCCCAATGCACTTCAACTATACTATTAAAGAAGCCTACTGGGAAATTATCTTTGAGTGGCTAGAAGCATCAACACAAGTAGGCCATCAGGTAAAGACAGGTCAGCTCTATACAATACGTCTTATTTAAACTAATATTACAGGCAGGGTTTTAATTGCCTTCTCCAAAAGTCTTCAAACCTTATACAGTTTTAAAAAAAAATACTTTGATGCCTCTAGAAAACAAATATACCGTTTTACCAAAAACAACTTATAACCATGTTAGACTGCAAAAAATCACATTGGGTAAATAAGGAGCCAATTTAAGAAACACAGCTGTATAAAAAGGCAGTCTGCCTAAAATTATTTTTAATTGCTAGCTTGCTAGCTAAGAATATATGTGCCATGTGTATGCAAACATGGATATAATTCTAATAGACCAGCCTAATAGTTTCAGTTTCTTAATGGTATAAATACCAGATGGCAATTTTTACATAATGTGCTGTTATTTAAACTGTAGAGATGGCAGTGGACAGTTGTTAAGTCATAATGTCTTAATGCAGGTTAAGTCCCAAGGCATAAGTAAAGACAACATAAATAACCTTTAGGTTAAAATGGAAATATAATGATTTCTAATAATATATGGAGGTCATTTGCCTTTTTTACATATTAAATGAAATTCAAATTAAAAACAATAAACAGCAGATGATTTTAGACAGTTTGCTGGTGTTTCTCAGTGGAGTTATAATGAAATATTAAATAAGATTTGCTTCCTTTTCACTTTTGGTGGAAACCAAATATTCAGATGCTTGAATATTACTTCTGGTTGAGATACATGAGGAAAAAATAAAGAAAAGAGAATCATATTTCAATTTGGGAGCAAATTATCATTATGTTTCATCCAAAACAAAGGCATGATTTTATACATTTTATCTGAAACTGTCCAATGAGCTTTTATATACAGTATGTACATTCACTGTCCACTTTGTTAGGAACACCTGTACACTTGCACATTCATGCAGTTATCTAATCAGCCAATTATGTGGCAGCAGTGCAATTTTAGTTAATGTTGACATCAGACTTCAGAATGAGGAAAAAAATATGATCTCAGTGACTTTAACCGTGGCATAGTTGTTGGTGCCAGAGTGGCTGGTTTGAGCTTTTCAGGAACTGCTGATCTCCTGGGATTTTCACACACAACAGTCTCTAGAGTTTACACAGAATGGTGTGAAGGATCTGTAGGCTGAAACACTTTGTTGATGAGAGAGATCAGAGAATGACCAGACTGGGCAAAGCCCAGGTGATTTTTTTTTTAAATCTTATTTTCAACTGTATTCATCAATAACTATGTCATGGCTAAAGTCAGAGAGTTCACTTTTTTTTCCCATTATGATGTTTGGTGTTAGCTTTTTCCCTATATCTGCATGGTTTTATGCATTGAGCTGCTGGCACATGATTGTCAAATTAGATAATATATATATAGACTACCAGTCAAAAGTTTTTGCACACACCTACTCATTCATAGTTTTTTTCTGTATTTTGACTATTTTCTCCATTGCAGAACAATACTGAAGAAATCAAAACTATGAACTAACATATGGAACATGTATGGAATTATAAAAGGTGTTAAAAAAACAAAATATTTTTCATATTTTAGATTCTGCAAAGTAGCCACTGTTTACCTTGATGACGCTGTGCACACTATTGGCATTATCTTAACCAGCTTCATGAGGTAGTCACCTGGAA
>JAOTRR010000059.1:13311671-13327151 GCA_028570945.1 Gogo arcuatus
ACACACACACACATACATACATACATACATACGTGTGTGTGTGTATAATGTATATGTATATATGTACATACATACATATACATACAAGACATGTGGATTAGGTCAAATGGCTACTCTAAATTGCCCATAGTTGTGTATGTGAGTGTGAATGGTTGTTTGTCTTTGTGTTAGCCCTGTGGTAGATTGGCAACCTGCCAAGCGTGTACCCCACCTCTCACACAAAGTCAGCTGGGATTGCCAGTTTCCCCGTGACCCTGATTGATAAGTGGTATATATAGTGGATTGATTCATGAAATTTATCATATTTCTTTATACTTATCTGTATAGGACGTTACATTGAGAATCATGGCGTGATTCACAATATATGGTTCAACACCACCACTCAGGAGAAGAAGCAATACTACATGGCACAGTTTGTCAATGACTACTGGGACAATGGCAGTCTACCACTATGGATTACAGCTCAAAGACAAGTAAAGAATCACTTAACCAGCTAGAACATTTACAAAAGATCAATTTGGTGTTCATTCTGTAGGTGCGAAAACCTTATTCTAGGTTTCAGTGTTTCAATGACGCACTTGAGGTAATAACCCAGTGCATGTAGATTTGAGGCAGTTTACCAAAGCTTTCGTAATTCTCAAATATTAACAATATTGTTGCTATATTGCCAGAGTTACCAAGTTAAGTAATGGTGAATTGTCTAATTAGACGTCTTAGCTATTCCTTGAAAACTCACCATATTATTTTTTTGAATTTTCACAGGGTCTGAAAACAGGCTCTTTGCATTTTCCAGGTACGGCTGCCAAATATCAGAATGAGAGGGTGAAAGTGAGCGAGGTGGAATCTCAATTTTATGACTATACCAATGAGACAGATTGGAGAGTGAATGTGGATAAAGTGATGGGTGATTGGTTTAAAACACAGGATCTGGACTTTGTCTCACTATATTTTGGTGAACCAGACCTGACAGGCCATAAGTATGGACCTGACTCCCCAGAACGGCGTGATGCAGTCAGGAAAGTGGACCGCACCATTGGCTATATACGTGACAGTGCGCAAAAACACGGTCTTGCTGACCACCTGAATATCATCATCACTGCTGATCATGGGATGACTACTGTACTGAGAGGGAATGGAATAAAACGGATTATTCTCTCCCAAATCCCTGGCTTCTCATTTCAGGATATTAAGTTCCAGTTGTTGGACTATGGCCCTAATGGGATGCTATTGCCTAAAGAGGGCATGCTGGAGAAGGTTTATCGTATCCTCAAAGGTGCCCATCCCAACCTCCATGTCTATAAAAAGGAAGATATGCCTGCTCGTCTTCATTATTCAAATCATCCGCGTATTTTACCACTCATTCTCTATGCTGACCCAGGATATGTAATCAGTGGGGTGAGTGTTTGGATGTATTGCAAAATATATATTTAGAAAAGTTTCATAATCTTTCAGATGTTTGAAATCTATTCACTTAATGAACTGTCCTTTGTTCATATCATTTTTCAGCTTCTCCCAGTTCAGTACAGTAAAGGAGAACATGGATTTGATAATCTAGCCTTAGACATGAAGGCTTTCTTCAGGACAGTGGGGCCTGACTTCCACAAGAACCGGGTAGTGGGACCGTTTGAGACAGTTAATGTTTATCCCTTAATGTGTCATCTACTAGGAATAAAGCCTGAGGTCAATGATGGCTCTCTTGATAAAACCAGACATCTTTTAGTCTCTGGTGGGCAACAATGTGACAGCAAAGGTGGGTTTGGTTTGATTTAAGACCTTATTCTTTACTACCATTGATAACCAAAGGATACCAGAGCTAAAAGGTGAACCCTGATGATATCATATTGAACTTTGGTTATATCAGATTAGATCCATCTCTGGATAAGAATCAGCGTATCTTGATAGGGTGGTGGTGTTCTTTTTGTAGATTGCACAAGATTATTTCATCAAACAGATCATCAAACAGTAAATAGTAAATAAGAAAAATACAGTAAATAGCCCTAGTCCACAACTGTAGTAATCCATATTATGTCAAGTCCGACAGTCCGTCATTACTTTAAGACATGATGGGTCTTATAATTAATAAAAATAAAGAAAAACCATTGACTTAGAGGGTGTGTCCTAACTTTTGCCTGGTACAGTATATATGGTATGGTACTGTATACACTGTATGACTTTATTGGCCAAAATTTTAAACAATTCAAACAGCACTGAATGTCAACATGTGCTGAACATATATTGTTTGATGTCTAGCACCCTATTTGTCTTTTTTATCAGAACCAGACCTGATGAGTATTGTCATTGGCCTAGCTACAGTGGCTGGGTTTCTGGCAGTTGTCTTCATCACTGTTTCTTCTTGTATTTTCAAGAAGCGACATAAAACAGATACAAGGTAAGTAGATCACACACTTACATTTATTAGAAACCAATCAAGATACTGTTTGAACACTCACCTCTTTCTCTCCTTTTATTTCTCTAGGTATGATCTCAAAGCAATATATGAAGACAAAATTGATTCAAAGCAAACATCAATGTGATTATCATTCAATTACATTAGAATGTGAACAACAAAATAAGAAGACCACATGTTTCATGCTAACTATTTGACTGGGAAATTGGTGTCATCATTTACAATAAATGAAATTCCATTATAGTTAGTTTATCATACCATCCATTTTGTAAATAGTTTAATGTATACTTTTAACTAATATTAATTTACGAATTGTCTGTTCATCAAATTTGATTAAGGAAGAAAAGAAAACACTAAATATTATCAAGATACCCATTAAATGCTGCTGTTTGTTCCCAAAATAAAAAAAGACATTACAAACTAAAGATCATTTGAATATTTAATTTGATATAATAATTCATGGTCATTATATGAATTGTATCAGGCTTGTGTAGTCATTCTCTAATGCCATCTAGTGGAGAGAGTAACTATAGCCCAGCACTAGCTTTCCACAGAAAAACTTTAATTTATGTATATTTTTAAAATAATAAATAAACAATAGAAATAAAAGCTAAATACAAATTTTTAATATTTAGGAACATCACAGCCACATAAATGCACAGCTATGATTCTTAAACTTACCTATGTTGGGTTAAAAAACAAAAACAAAAAGCAGTTCAGGAGGTGTAAATGACTGACAGAAGTTATCATTACACAAAGCTGCAGATTCAGTGATTTATAGTGAAATCCTGTCCAGTCATGTGGAATTTTCCCAAAATAAGTTTATGTAAACAGCTCATGACAAAGAGCCACTCAGAGCAGCCTGGTATGCATAAACAGTTTGAACAGTGCGCTGCAGTGTAACCCCCATTTGGACACACGCACACACACACACACACACACACACACACACACACACACACACGCACACACACACACCCGCCAGAGTAGAACAGAGCCAGTCTGGAAATGTGTAGTCTCCCCCTTGGCACATGTGCCAGACTCCAATCCATCTTTCAGTGCAACAACATCTCTGCTTCTATACATGGCCTATAATTAGACTTAGTAGCTGCAGCAATCTGATTTCTAGCTGTAGTGTGACACTTTTCAATACCTATAACATAGTGGGAGACGCCACCTCTATTGCTCTTATCTCAGTCATTATAACTGTGTGTGGAGCGCCAGATCTCAGCCTTGTGTTAACTGTCTTCGTAAAGCTGTTATGACTGTGAAGTCTGCCACTGAACGTCATAACGTAAACAAAAGGGAATTTCGCTCTGAAGCCCTGGATGAGAGAACAGCACGTTTACACTATGACAACAATCCGACACCAGACTGGGACACACTAATACTCTCCCGACTCATCCATCAACTCTGACAGGACACGTCAAACACTCCCATTCTTTGGATCCTGCCCCCCGTCTCTCTCTTTCGGTGTCTCTCTATGTTCTTTTGCTTTTCGCTTTCCATATGTTTATGATGTTGAATACCAGATCTGTCATGAAGTATCACATACTACTAAGAGACTAAAAAGCCTTCTGAAGCTTTCACGCCAGCATGGTTTAGAGCCTGAGTAGACTTACAGTCTGCCTTTCCCACTAGAATTTCACAAATCTGACCTTAGAGAATGTACCATTCGCTCATCTTTCGTTGATATGTATTATATCACACCTCAAAAAGAAAGGAGACAAAGCTCTGGGAACTGGAGGTGTTATTTGTTCATATTAAAGTGTAATTTTCAATTTCACTTACTGGGTATATGTGCATTTCCCATGAGCTGAGTGTCTCTAAAGCTCTGTGAATCTCAGGGTAGATGAGGTTTGAAACCATGTGAGCTATTTCACAGGAACTGGCCAGGATGCTTTGGTGGTCTTGGTCAAACGCCATGTCTGCCAGCGGCCTTGTCCTGCGGGGGCTGACAAGAACCGTGTCTCCTTGCACTCGGGTGAGAGGAGCTTGTGACGGCAGATTTACTCCAGCAGTCTTGCCAGCCTGGCTGGCCGCGGACACCACGACATACCTGTCAATGAGGTGTCACTGTGTAGTGCGCCTGCAGGGTTTTCTTTCTTCTGTGGCTAAAACCACGGAAAAACTGACTCGACACCTCCATATCCACACACAGCATGTGTAAGCTCAGTCCCGTCCCTGCCATCCTGCCCAGGCAGTTATGGCAAAGGCATGCCCTCAAGCTGAAACAAGGCGTTAATCCATGACTACTTTTCCTCATGCCAACATGTGGGTGCAGGCCTCGCCCCCACTGCCTGGCCCTCTCCTGCCAGCCTGAATAACTCTACCATAGCTGCAAGATTTAGGAGGTAATATCAACTGACTGTGTGGGGGGAAATGGTCTCAGTAGGAGGTTATAAATCTCTTTCTCTTTTTATTATGACAGACAAAAGACTTAAAATGCTTTGTGCCAGCCAGCCCATGAGAAGACTTTAATCTGCCTGAACATATCCATGTGGATAATAAGAGATGCAATTCAGCACTAGACTGTCAGCTAGTGACTGCTATGACGTTTAAAGTCTAATTCTTTCAAATCCCAAGGTAATTTTTTTCCCCATGCATTTAAATTTTCAAACTCAAACATTTCAAAACTAATCCCTCACACAAGATTTAGAGATTGGCACCTCAGCTGAAGTAATCTAAGATTTCCAGTTTTCTTAGTCACGTTGTATAATTATACCTCAGACTGTGACATTTGCTAATATTTTTGTCTGGTTTTGACTCCATGTATCAGATTCTTGCATTGCCAGTGCTCTCAGAATGATGTAAACACGATGAGCACATTCAGAAACTCATTTTAAAACCAACATTGTGGTAATGTGTTTTGTATTAGAGTTTAAAGAAATGATACACCTAGTAGACCACACAAAGATGTCTTGTTTGTGATGCAATAGTGAAATGGTAGTGGCTGCTAGAAGCATTTTTGTCCTCTAGTGATTGGGCACATAAACTATTCAAACACATGCTAAATACTTCTGTAAATATTTTATTGCATGATAAAGTAAAGAGAGAGATGAGTTTGGAAAATGCTGTCAACTACAAATCTGCAACAAAACAATGTCTTGCTTTTTCCACTCTCATTTTCACAAGCTGACCTCTCTCTCTCTCTCTCTCTCTCTCTCTCTCTCTCTCTCTCTCTCTCTCTCTCAAAATTGTTAATTTTGTCAGATTTTAGCATCAAGTTTTGCACCAAGTTAATTCAGGCAACTAAAATTAAAGATGTAGGCTATGAGCCAAAACTGAGCACTGCTGAGCTCCTCCATCCAATATGTTCACTACATAACCACTAGGGGGCACATTGTCATTGGCATAGATGGGAAAGCAGATTACAAAAGGCATTTTTGATTATAGTCTTTATTTTTTTTTTATTGTAATTATTAGAGGGCAAAAAACATAAGGACATTAGCCTGAAGAGTTGATGCTCATGATATTAATGAATGTCATATAAAGACAATAACAGCAAGGCTTTATTAGTATGCATTTAATGTCTTTCATCAACAGGATTATAATTCTTTTTTGACAAGGTTGGATCACTTGCACAAAGCATATGCTGAGACATGTCAGAGGTGTCAGAGGGCTCTGTGTCAGGATTCCTGAAAGCCAAAGCTATTCTAACAACTAGATAAACCACAGAAACACTGAGTTGTCTTGTTTGATTGGTTTTGCTGGCTGTAAAAGACTTAGGGATAAAAAGGGGATTAAAACAGATATATTCTCTTTGAAAACTGTATAAGTAAATTTTATACTGTCTCTATCCATCAAACCATGAAACGTTTACTTTGAAACATACACAACACAGACTCTACATGCCAATATTCTTTATGACTGTTCTCTTCTTCCATTACTCCACATGCTGGAAAAGAGCACCATCCCAGAATGTATAATCAGAAGTTTTCATATAAGGGCATTTTAGAAAGTGGTCTATCATTCTTGCTGAAACGCCTAATTTTATACAATTGTAGACAGACAGAAACTTTCATTTGCACCCACACCCACAATGCATGCTTTCTCTCTCTCTCTCTCTAATATAGTACAGACAGCAGATATGCACATACACACTTACACATAACACAGAAGTGGCGCCACAGTCTGCTGGGTGCATTTATTATGGATCAGCGCTGCCAATACTTTCAACACCAGTCCAGCCTTCTCCAAACAGCTACAAGCTGATACATGATGGATCTCATTCCACCACAGATGACTGATGCAGACAGTTCCCATGTGTTCTCTGCCAATCCTTGAGTACAGAAATCCTCACAGTCCAACACCTGAATCATCCAAATGATGAATTTGGATAGGGAACAGAGCAAGCTGAGATTTTGACCTTAGACCCTGACCCAGAGCTTTGGTTTACTGCAGGTTTCTCTCCTGAATAAATGTAATTTGTTTCACTACATTATAAATTAAGCTCATATGCCCTCTGAAGTAAGCATACATAACCACTAAAACCTGGATCTATGCAGCTCCATCCAACTTGCATTTTAAAGCAACGCCTGATAAAATGTCAAAAATGATTGTGCAGCAGACAGCTGGAGGCTCTGAGAAATGCTATGAGTGAAGTAGGAAATCTGTTGCCAGTGCTGTAGAAATTATCCTAGGGGTACAAAAGGAATAGGTGGAATGATGGCACGCAGCCCACACAGGCCCGGCCACAGGGAGAAAATTACAGGGGGAAACTGCCAGTTTCTGCTGCCATAAGCCAGACAGAACAAAGGGAGATGCAGCTTGTGGTTCGATTAAGCCAAATTGACTCAAGCATAAGAATTTTTATTTTTGAGCATAGAAGTGGAGAAGAATTCTTGAGTTGATGATAAATAAATATCCATGATGTCAATCTAACATGCAGAGAAATTTCAGACTCTAGCTTTTTCTAGCTTTGCTGATTGACCTTAAACTAAGTATACAAATCTGATATGTTCTTTGTAGGGAGGTATGTCGCAACATATTCAAGCATCATTAACTACTTTCTGTACATTTCACACACGTTCAGGACATAAAATAGTTATATCAGACCCCTTTGCTAAATTAGTAACTGATAATTGAGTAAATGTCTTAGTTCTTTTTAAACCCATCTTTCATTATGGTAGACATTCATGCCAGAAACATGTTAATCTCTTCCAGCCATTATGACCTGGGCAATTCATCCCAGCAAAAACTGTCTTACCGATGAATCAGATGCAGAGTAATCTCATCCACTACCGCACTGAGCAGTATGAGACATTTGAGTGACAACCATTTTAAACACCTGTGCACTTTTCTGATTCATTGGAAGAAAATGATAACCTTGCGCATGACTTATCCAAATGGCGGCTCCTGCCAGTGCCAGTTTAAAATGCTAGGTAGATAAAGCATTAATTACTGTCAGTAAAGTTCAAACTACCTGCTTCTTCATTAAAGTGCTACTTAACACCTGGTCTACTAACTGATAGTCCAGTTTACTAAATGATATTCTGGCTGACTAAATGATATTCTGGTTGACATAATGATTTTAATAATGTGATAAGATAGTAAAAAGCAGACATAACTGTAAATACCTCTAGGTCAAACAAATGTAAGTGGTAGAGTGCATAAATAGCTCATTATAAATGATCTTTTATTATGACACACCAGACTGGCTCTAATTATTAATCAGAAGGAAAGTAGTTATTATACTAATACACAATAATTGAGAGCCTTATTGGAGCCCAGGAGGCATGCATTGTACATATACTGCACATCGGAAGCTACTATAATAACACAGTATTCTGTGTAAAGTCCCTAGTGACTGAGAAACAGCTTAGGTCAGTCTATAGCTTGTGTTGATGCATGTTTCTTCCCAAGACTTGCACAACATACGGCTTATAATTAATATTTTTTTTTCTCATTCAAAACATGATGCTCTGACAATGCATCCCACTCTCATAAAGTAAAAATGCTGACAAATGAAAAGGCACAAATTTATATAAAGTTCTGTTTTGCTGACAGTAATGAAAACATCTTTCCTCATTTTCTCCATTGGACCAGCTTTCACTGATGGGTGCAAATATATATACATATTTTTGTGGTGAAGTTGTCTATTTTCTCCATTACTCAAATCAAAATTAAACGTCAGACTAATGATGCAAAGCATGTGTTCTAATTGGCTAGATTTTCTCATTTGGCCATCTTGGACCTACCCATGATGTAAGTGTAAAGGTTAAATTTCATTCGAGGTTTATTACAGTTCATTGGTTTTATACAGATTTTGTAAAGGCCTGGTAAAGCTGATAAAAAGGTGTAAGCTTTGATAGCTTAAAAGAAACACCGTAAGATATACCAGTCTTTCTCCTTTTTTCAGGCTTCCACATTCTGGTATCCACATTCTAGGCGGAAAGATATTTAGTCTAGTTACTAAGCAACAAACACCAGCAATAAGAATAAGAATCCGTTTTGTTGCCAAGGCGTGGCTGGAAAAATCCAGTGTGAAAGTTTAAAAGCAGTGATTTTTACCACTCTGGCGTGGTGAAAGTGAAATTGTGGGTGGCCAAGCAAGCCCTCCTCATGGTTGAGGCCCTGACACCTGATTGTTAGTGATTCCGGATAAATGCCAGTGTCTGGGTGGCATGCTGTGGTTTAATGATACAGAGCTTTCTCTTATATCACCAAGAATGAGATGGTCTAAGAGTGGGGGGAGACATGGTCTCTGAGAATCTATCAACATTTAGCTTAAGGCTGCAGAACTTAATGATACCATTGTTTAGAGGGATTTTTAATGCTGCCTGCTAATGTGAAACAGTGTAAATTACAAATGACAAATCAGTAATGCGGCACTGATAATCAGCAAGGGGGAAAGTGGTGTGATTATAATGGAAGATGGTTATTAAACAGCAGACCGTAACCCTGTGATCTTATTATATGGGGTAGAAAGAAAGGGTGATATTTATAATGCAGTAAGTCATGAAGAAGAAGAAAAGACATTACACCTAGCACAATCTCCTGTGCAAATCTGATGAGGGCCAACTTGCTTATGGTCATCAATGAAATTATTATTTTTTTAAAATAATAATTTAACACATTGTTTATGATTCTAGATTTAGTTAAATATGTTTGTAACCCATGAGGCCAGTGCACATTCGCCAGTCTTTTTTTTTTTTTTTTTTGGCATCTTGTACACAAAGAGAGGCAGTGTTTCTCACTCTGCATGGGGGAAATTTAAAGTCTGTTTTGAAAACTGCCAAACACCCACAGCGCACTAGGCCATGTAACACAGTCCCATGCATGTTATGACTACCCTCTCAGACGACTATCAATATGTCAAACTTGCAACAAATCACTCAACAGCATAGTTTCATCACTTCTCAAACTGTATGCATGGAAAAATTAAGCTTATCATTAGGCTAATATTATTTTTAGGACTTGCATTGCTTTAATACTAATCCCTACTAATTTAAGGTTGCTTTTAAATGGGCTGGAGTTATACAGCAGCATGGCAGCCTTCTTTCGGCTTGTCATATAAGAAGCTTTAAAGTTAATCGATAGAGAAAGAAACTTTAGTGTCTTCATTCTTCACCAGGGTCAAGTTGTTCTTTTCATGCCAATAGACTTTAGGCTGCAGACAGTGCAAGAATGTTTTTACATGTGATCATTCATCCACTATGTGTTTCAGGCGCCACACAGATTAAATGAAAGAATCTGAAAATGAAGGTCTTTAACTTTTAATCCTTTTACAAAGACCCTTCAGACTGTCTGAGGATGGATGGCGTCTGTGGGGGGGAAAAAACTGAAGTCACTGATCCACTCCTTCTTGGGCATATGAATTAAATCCTAACGCCTAGACATGTCACTTGCTCAGTAGTTTTGACATATAGTTCAACCAGGGTAAATAATATTAAAATCAAGATAGCAGCTTTCACACTGGCAGAAGTACATAGCATTTACCGAAATGAATGAATTAACAGACAAAGAAACAAAAAAACAAGAATGCAGTTTAAGTGGTTTTATTTCAAAAGACTTTGGACTACATGGAAATAAAGAATAAATAGGTGTTCCTCTTAATTTACAGGTTTATGATTACTCTATTGCCACTTTATATTCACAGCTGTAACAATTAAGCTGTAACAATTACACCGTAATTCATACTTTATTTGAGGTCTATAAAAAACGTACATGTTTTTTCCGAATAATGGAAAAAAAAAGCTTACAATTCCTTCAGTAAAAATGTCTTTTCATTTTTCGCAGCGCGAAATTTTCTCCACATAAATACATTAACCCAGAGTATGCTCAACAAATACAGTAGACGCCGGATATAAGTAAATACTGACCTCTTTTACAAGGTATAAACAAAAAAAAATGTTAAAATAACACCACATATACATCGCAGAGACATTCCTACACTTCAGGCAGTGCTTGAGAGACAGGGTAACCCGGGGGTTCAGGTCGGACAGGAGCACTTGCACTCGGATATGACCGGGTACTGCACGGGGATCCATGTGCACTTGGATGTGCGCCGGGACATGCAGTGCCAGCGCAGCAGCGTGAAGAGCCCAGACTTGGAAGGTTTACACATCATGCCCTCGGGCACTGAACACGAGCGCTTGGTCAAGCAGCTGCCCACTTTGACATAGCGCGGCCAGAAGCGGCTGCCCAAGTCCTGCCACGCGTACACCACCGGGCAAAAGGCGTACGACCAGAGCCACAGCTGGAGGCGCCTGCGCAGCTTCTTGTTGTGTTTCTTGGCGTCGTGCGCCGTGTCGAAGTCCAAAGCGCGGATCTCTTTGGGCATGGAACGCTGCAGAAATTGCTGTCTGATCCCTTCACTTTCCATGCCCAGGTCTTCGCGTTTCTCCTCGGGCGACACGACGGACATGAAGCGCGCGTCGAAGTGCGTGCCCAGCATGCTGCGCAGCTCTGTCTCATTCAGGTCGCGCTCTTTGGGGTCGAGCACGGGATCGGGATCTTCCTTGAGCACCACGACAGGCAGGCTGTCGCTAGGGATAGGACGGAGGAGGTAGTGCATTGATGTGTGGTGCTGACACGAGCCGCCTTCTATCCGGAAGCCGAGAGCGAAAAATAGCACGCACATGGCCAGAAAGTGAGGCACGTTATCCATGTTATCCATTTGATCTGGCGCGCGAGGATATCTCGGGTATAAATCCTGGAGAGGCTGGCGCGAACGTCCACTCGTGCAAAGCGCCAAATTCCTGATCCTGACTATAAAACACTATTACACAGTGTCCTGCTTGAGAAGTTCGGGTTGCTGCTCCACACGATGAGTCGATTTCGCAGTAGGACACGCAGTAGGTCAGTGCGCATCCACCAAGTCACCTAGTTGAAGGTCATGCCAGGCGCCAGTGCAGTAGTAAGCGCATGGCTCCGTCACACGGCGCGCGCTCGGCGCTCAGCTCCTTGTTGCTGCGTCCGCGTGTCTCCGCACCGCCCCGTGTCCGCATGGTGCTTCCTCGCGTTGTGTCGTCCAGCGCCCAACTGAGAGTCGCCATGGCTCGTCCGATTTATGCTCGCCGATTGTGATGTAACGCAAAAAAGCCCAGTGTGAATGCTGGGTGTTTTGCCAGGGCTCCCCCGGCGCCTCCTTCTCTCAGAGGGAGGGGTGGATGTGATTATGGTGGGGGGCGCGGAGGGTGCATGCGCACGTCACTATCACTATCACTATCACAACCTGCACCACAACCTGACACCGAGAAAAAGCGTTTAAGGGTCTCATTAAATCAGTATTTTTCTTACAAACATGCATGACAGGTCATCATGCAGTTAATATTTTCAATCATGAATTCATTAACTCATCCATTCACATTTTAACACCTGACATAGAGTTACACTTATGATTAAAATTATTTTGTAGTTTTCTATAACTTTTCTTCTTTTTCTTTTTCTTCTTCTTCTTCTTCTTCAAACAACTGTCTGAATTGACTACATGTGCTTTAAAACAACATTTCTGTCTGTGCACAAGACTGAGCAGCTGAAAGAACAGCAAGAAGCAATGGCCATGAGGGCATGCAGGGTTAAAAAGGCTCTATGTTTGGAACTCCTCTGGGCGGTGTTTCCGATATTCCTGTATTCCCTTTAATGTTTAAATTGCCCTTGGAGTAATTTTCTGGCCTAATACTGTGACAATATACGTCCGGCGCCAGTAGGATGTGAGGTCTTACTCGAGACAAAGGAAATGGGGTGAAATTATGTTTCCAAGATAAGAGTGCCAACCAACTGTAGTGACAGGGGGATTGGTGCCCCCCTGCCCTGAGGCAAATACTGCAAAATAGTTTGAACTTGTTTGGATAAGAATCAAAAGTCCATCAATGAACAAAGACATATTATTCAGGTTGATTATCCAGGTCATTTGCCAAAGTTTAACATCAAGCATCTCTTTAAAACTAAGGGAACTCTGTAGTCCCATTAGATGCTGTAATAATTCTAATGTGAAAAAATCTACCATGATTGTTACTGTAATTTTTTTTCCTAATAATGATAGACTGGATCATTTTACAGTTCAGCTGTACAGTAGGTCATTAAATTGGCTGCTGTCTGTTTCTGTTATGAATCAAACATTGCATTATTTAATTATGCATACATATAACACTGACAAATCTTTCATATTTAGCACTACTATGTGTTTTGAATTTTTACATTATCTTTTGACTTAAATGGAAATATCTGAAAAAAGGGGGTTTGAAATGCAGTCACAATAAGCATCAGTGGTCTCGCACACTACATGCAAAGTGCTCAGTGCACTCAATCTTACTGGTGGATCAAAAGGCCCTCCCAGGTTGAGGCACAAATATTCCTGATTCTTTCATGATCCAGCTAGATAAAAATGTAATTTGTTTTTGTTTAATTCCTCAACAAGACCTTTGATGATCTAACAGGAGGCCAATTTGAACGCTCGATTTACAAGCTATGGTTTCACTGTAGCTGGCTTAAAGTCAGTTCAGTCTTAAATGCAAACATATACACAGACTCTCTCTCCCTCCTGACCTCTTTCCCTTTCTCATTTGGTTTGGACACTCTTTTTTTTCACCTGATATCACTGAGTCCATCAGTAATGGATGCATCACATCTTCACCTGAAACTAATTTAGACTAACTTATACCAGAAATATTACACCAGAAATCGTAAAAAAAAAAGTCCAGTTTATTTATATTTTTTATTAGAACATAATACATTTCGAGGTACCAACATTCATAAATCGACTCCTGTCAAGAAAATAACTTTAATGAAAAGTAATTTTATAAGAGATATCTTTTTTTAGGTGATGCCAGACAAAGAACAGGTCATAGCATATTTACAATGAATTGGTGATATATTTCTGTTTATACGTACATAAACACATCTGTCACATGGTCAGATTCAGTTGCACTGCAAAAGCTAATGAGTAACAATAGAAACATGGATACAAGACAATAACTGTCAAAAATATGATACTCAAATATATTATTTAGATCAATAGATGCATAATTCAAAAATATACAGATATGATACTCCAATGCTTTTGGCTTGCTGTGTGCACAGTATAAAGGTATCATGACAAAGACATAGCATTTAACCTTATCTGGAATGACAATTGTTTAAACAATATTAATTGCAGTGAATTTTTATTTAAATGTTTTACTCATTAGGGAACAGGCAAAACACATACTGTAAATTCTCAGGGCTGAGTCCAAACACACACACATGTGCGCACGCGCGCACCCACACACACACACGATAAAGTAGTGCATTTCATCATTAGTTCAACTGACATCACTGTACAGAAATTGGGAGGATGAAACAATTTCAATATCTTTAAAAGGACAGAAGTGCAGCAGAAACATTTTTTGAGGAAACAGTGGTGCAAATACATATTTGTAATACACTAACATCAACAATTCATAACAGTACAACAAATTCACAATGTTGCTCACATAAGCTGCCACTGCTGTCTCTTTCATCCTGACAAATGCTTTATCTCCAAATACTTCAGTATTAAGCATTCAGTCTATTCTACATATCCTTATTAAAGTGAAACTGCATGGATTAGCCATTATAAATCTACAGAGAGGTACATTGTGGCTGAATGTATACAATCCCTCTTTCAGTGCAGTACTGAATCTAGAGACAGCATTGTTTTTAAGAATATACTTGTCCATACACTTAAAATCTCTATGGCTTTGAAGACACCAAGAGTCAGTTATCCTTTATAGCCTACTACTATATTCACAAACAGCTATCCAAAAAGTGGTGCATACCCTTCATATAAAGTGGTACAAATGTCCAGTACCAAAATTAAAAACAAAACAAAAAGGTGATACTTTTTTTAAACCAGGGCCAACAGGAGAACATCAATTTTCCTTGCATTTGCCGCACAAAGGGTGTAAACAGGTCTCTAAAGTGCACTTTTTTATGTGCCTGTTTATAAAACATGTTGAGTGGTTTTGATTTGTATTAATGCCAGCAAGTTACTGATCACCTGAAAAAAACAAAACAAAAAAAACAAACAAAAAAACTTCACACTGTTGACACTTCAGATCATAACAAATGCATACCCCAAATCATACGGAAGAGGTAACAGAATGTATGTCGAGCAATTTGTTATCAAGGACCTCTGCCTGTTCGTTAACTTTAGCTTCTGAAATAAAGTGGACAAGTTAAAAGCTTCCAAAACAGGGAACATCCCACACTGCATGTTTCTAAAAGATTTTCATTCACTCACACCTTCTAGAGCAAGTCATTTAAGACCCTTTATAAAGGTGATTTGATAGTTTAAAATTCTGAGCCCATGATCATTTTCCATGGCTTATAAGTATCTGGAAGTCAGAATTTAGTAATGTGAACTGTTTATTTTTATTTAGCACCATCAGATCATGACAAAATTGGGTTTTAATTACAGTACCAGACAAAAGTTTGGACACATCTTCTAATTCAATGGTTTTTCTTTATTATTATTAATTAAAAGTCACTTAATGTCTTAAAGTAATGATAGACTGTCATTTCCCTTTACTTAGTTGAGCAGTTCTTGACAATAATCAAGGTAAACGCTGGCTACTTTGAAGAATCTAAAATATGAAACATTTTTTTTT